>JAHBCN010027205.1:0-10175 GCA_019359885.1 Listronotus oregonensis | reverse complement strand
AACATCTCCTCTCTCCATGTATGCTGATGACTCCAAGTTGTATAATAACCCAATAACAAACTACAATGTACTAGTAAATGACTTAAAAACAATAGAAGAATAATGTTCTACATGGTCTTTGCAACTCAATAAAGAAAAGTGTTCAGTATTGCATATAGGCTCTAACAATCCTTGTTTAGAGTACACTCTTGGAGAAGTCACCCCTAAAAACAGTATCCACTCAAGAA
Source organism: Listronotus oregonensis (assembly GCA_019359885.1). Lineage (NCBI taxonomy): Eukaryota > Metazoa > Arthropoda > Insecta > Coleoptera > Curculionidae > Listronotus > Listronotus oregonensis. Next base: position 9,948 of record JAHBCN010027205.1, on the reverse strand, counting down.
GATTTAGGGATTCTGATCTCTAATGATCTTAAATGGGAGCTTCATATAGGAAAGATAGTTAAAAAAGCCAACAGTATTTCATACATGGTACAGAGGGCATTTAAGAACATCTCGCCAGAATTTTTAGAAAGAATTTATAAGACATATATACACCCAATACTTGAATATGTATCATCAGTATGGAACCCATATCTCGTTAAGGATGTTCATGCCTTGGAACAAACCCAACGAAGAATCACCAAAATGTGTCCAATTATTTGTAATTTATCTTATGAGGAAAGAATGAAAGTTTTAAACTTAACAACTTTGTCAGAGCGTCGAACTCGGGGAGACCTAAAAACATTATGACAAGCTTATAAGAGACAAAAAAGCCAAAAATTTTGAAAATAAGGTAAAATCATCGGATAATAAAAATAAATGTTTGTGGGCTATTTGGAATAAAATAAATGGTAAATTTAAGAATAATGAGATAAATTTTGTTGAAAATCCTCATAAGTTAGTAAATGATTTTAAATCTTATTTGTTAAATATAATTCCAAAATAATGGAAAACAATACAACAGCACCTTTTAATTGTAATATTCCAGATAATAATCAGTCAATGTATTTAGTACCTATAACTACTAACGAATTATTAGAGATTATGATTAATTATAAATTAAAAAATAAATATAGTAGCGGTGATGATGAAATTCCTACAAGCATTGTAAAACTATCAATTGTCGAGATTATTGATATTCTAAGATACATAATAGTTCAGTAAATGAAGTCCGAGAACCTCAAATCCTGAAGTTGCAAGACCAAGACCAAGACTAGCCCAGTCTTGGTCTTGGTCTTGCTTTGCTCATCACTACTAGCCTATAAAGTAGGAAATTAGCAATTTTCATTTGAACATGTTCAATTTGCTTAACATGAGTCTGATAGCAGGGTGACCAGATAATACAACAGTACTTCAGGTGACTCGTACTAATAAATAATAATAGGGATTTCAAGACCCAGATGTTCCAGAATTCTCAACAATGTCTCATTATAAAACCCATCATTTTAAATGCTTTAGAAAGGATGTAATTTATGTGGTCATTAAATAATAATTTACTATCAAATATGACTCCAAGGTCATTAATCAAATTTGTTCTGGGTATAATTGAGTCATTAATATAGTAAGAGTGTAAATTCGGTACATTTTTTTTGTGAATGAAATTACCGTACATTTTGCGATATTTAATTCTATTTTGTTTATTATACATCAATGTGTTAATTTGATAATTTCTGATTGTAACTTCAAGCAGTCGTCTATGCTGTTAACCTTATTGTAAATTTTTTAAGTCATCTGTGTAGAGAAGAAATTCAAAGTTCTTAAACAATTCTTCACGGTCATTAATAAAAATTGGGGGCACACCAAAAGTCACTCTAATTGCCTTTGATAGAGATTCATTCACTCTGACAATTTGTGTCCGAGGGTAACTAACAATCCATGATAGAAGAGAATCCGCAATACCATACGAGCTTAGTTTATTAATAGGAATGGTATGGTTCACTCTATCAAAAGCTTTCTTAAAATCAAAGTAAATCGAGTCGACCTGGGCACCCGAGTCCACCACAGTAGTCAAGTAGTTAGAGTAGAGACATAAGTTGGTCTGGCATGACCGACTGTTTACGAAACCATGCCGACGTTGGGAAAAAAAGTTATGAAAGTTTAATGTAAGTTATCAACAAATATTGACTCAAGGGCCTTGGCCATGCCTTTAAGTCCAGATATTAGACAATAATTTCCCACGTCACATCTTCCTCCACCCTTATAAATAGCTGTTACATAGGCAGTCTTCCAAAGGTTAGGAAACTGGCCCAAATTGAAAGAAAGCAAAAAAAAGTAACTCAGTGGCATTGCCAAGGTTGGACAACAATTTTTTAAGAAGAGATTGGGTATGCCATCCGGTCCAGCTCCTTTTTTTTCATCTAATTTAACTAGCTGTGGTGTACTTCTCATGGAAGGGTCGCCATGTGGTGTACTTCTGCTTTGTACTTGGTTCGTAGTATCTGGTACACGTCAAGAAGTCAAACAAGAGACTTTGTATAAAACATACTTTAATATAAATATATAAAAAATGGTATAAAACTTATCTTACTGCATCTAAATATATCTAATCGTATCTAATGGTATCTAATCTTAATGTGTATAAATCAAGTTATTATATACATATTTAAACATTAAACAAACATCAATTACTATACACAGTTTACAATAATATATCAGTCTTGTTATATAAACTAATATTAAATAATAACATAACATTATAAGTATCTGTTGGCCTTCACGGTCAATGGCTTGATACGTGCAATAGACTGATGACCTAACAAGTACTAGGAAGTAACCTTAGCCTTTTGTCATGAATCCATTACACCTTCCCCACAAAAGTTGAAAAAAATGTTTTCTGAACTTTTTTTTTTCATTCTGCTATCTTATATACTATGTACAATTTAAAACTTAAAAATAAGGTTTAATAATATTTTTATGTACTTCCTTAGGCTTATTATTTACATTTAAAACTACATTGGTATTCTTAATATCTAAAATTTTAAATGGACCTTTAACCAAAGGTGCTAATTTATTTTCTACATTTTTGTTTTCTATTAGGACCATGTCTCTGATTTTATAATTATAGCTATTGCATCTTTTATTGGAGTTTACGCGCTTAGTTTTTGAAACAATTAAGTTATTTCTTGCGTCATTCCACGCAGTCTGCAATCTAAATTTTAACTCAAATGGGTAATCCTCAAAATTATAAATAGGATCGATTTGATTAGTAAGGTTTGACGGGATTTTGCTTATTTTACCAAATACAAGCTCGTATGGTGTATAGCGTGTTGAGGTGTTTACCGTGTTGTTATATGAAAAACACCAATACGATACCCAGTCGCTCCAATTACTTTCTTTATATTTTGACAATTGCATACGCAAATACGCACCCAAATGTTTATGTGAGTTTTCCAGACCTCCAAGCGTTTCATGATGGTATGCTGTAGAATTTAACTGTTGGATCCCTAATAGTTTACAAGCTTCCTTAAACGTGCTAGACATAACTTCCAAACCTTGGTCCGTTAGATTTCACAAGGTATCCCATATCGTAGTATAAAATTTTCTACGAATGCCTTTGCTACTGTTTTAGCTTCCTTATCCTCTATTGGATATCCTTCCACAAACTTTGTTAAGTCGCACTGAAGCGTCAAAATGTATTTTTTATTTTGGCTATCCTCAGGTAGAGGGCCTACAAGGTCAAGTACAACCTTTTCGAATGCTGATTTAGCCGTACTTGTTATTACCATTGGTACCTTCTTCGGATTTGAATGCTTATACCTTGGCAATTATCACAGTTTTTGACAAAGTGGCTTACGTCTCCTTTGAGACCTGCCCAAAAATATCGTTTCCTTATATTGTTGTACATGCGTTGTACACCCGCATGACCACCTGTTGGTAACGTGTGAAAATCATTTAAGATTATATGTCTTAATTTTTTATCTGTTATACGTTCCGCATCCCGAACTATTATTTATTTTTATAGTCAGTTCTAACATATGCGATTTACATTTACTTAGTAAATTTAAAAATTCTGCACTTTGTGCATTTTTTAATATATATATTTCCGGAATATTATTTTCTATGCACCATTTGTCCAGATGTCTCAACGATGTACCTAAGTCATACGCTGATCGACTGTTCTGGTAAAAATACATAGTTTGTGAATTCACATTGTAAATAAAATTATCACAGTACTGGTAAAATTGCAATTTTTTAAGTTTTGCAAACTCTGTTTTAGACACTATTTTTAATTCAATCGTGTCATTGGGACGTTTTAAAACCTCGGCTACAACAGGGTGATCAAGCCTATCGCCTCCGGTCTGTACGTCTTTTGTCTCCACGGTTGTGGCTAGTTCTGGTTTTGACACAAAACCCGCTCTATTCTAACTTGAGCTCTAGTTAACACATTCACACTCTCACATATTTTTTCATTCATTCCTTTTAAGTCTTTAGATTCTATGACTATACGCGATAGTGCGTCTGCTGTCACATTTTCTGAACCTTTGACATAATGTACCGTAAAATCGTACTCTTCTAATATTAACCTAAATTTCGTTAATCTGCTTGACGGATTTGTCAAATTAAATAAATAAATTAACGGACGATGGTCGGTTAAAATTTTAAACTTTCTGGCATAGAGATATGGCCTGAAATGCTTTACTGCCCATGTTATTCCGAGCAATTCTTTCTCTATCGTCGCATAAAGCCTTTCTGCCTTATTTAATGTTCTGAAGCAAGGGCGACCGGTCTGTCATTTGAATTTGACAAAACCGCACCTAATGCGTATCCGCTAGCATCTGTTCTGAGCACAAACTCGTTTTCTTCTGAAAAATCTGGATATTGTAACAAGGGAGGCTTTGCCAACGCCTGCCTTAGTGTTTCGAATGCATGTTTACACTCGTCTGTCCACTGAAAAGTTTTGCCTTTACGACTCAGACTATTTAACGGTTGGGCTATTTCTGCAAAATTCCTAATGAACTTCCTATAGTAATTAGCAAATGCGACAAATCGCTTTACCTCCTCCGTAGTTTTTGGAACTGGATAATCGACCATAGCTCGAATTTTTTCTGGGTCTGGTGAAACACCATCTGCCGATATGATATGTCCTAGATAGAGAATTTCCTTCTTTAAGAATTCGCATTTTCCGGATTAAGCTTTAAGTTTGCTTTCCTGAGTCTCTGAAAAACTTTTAGCAAATTCCTGTTATGATTTTGTAAAGAGTTACCAAAGACAATTAGATCGTCTAAGTAGACAAAGCATGATTCATAGTTTAATCCAGCCATTGTCACTGTCATGAGCCTGGAGAATGCACTTGGGCTAATTTTTAGACCCATAGGCAATCTTTTCATCTGGAATTGCCCTCTCTCTGTCATAAATGCTGTGCACGGTCGGCTTTTAGGATGTAATTCTACCTGGTAGTATCCTTGCGCTAAGTCTAAATGAGAAAAATATATTGCTCCGGACAAGGAGTCCAAAATCTCAGTAATGTTTGGCAATGGAAACTTTTCGTCATCCCTTAACTTTTTATTGAGCATCCTGTAGTCAATCACTACCCTATGTGACTTAACACCATTACTATCTGCTTTTTTCGGCACAATTAGCAAGGGTGAAGACCATTCCGACCTTGTTTCCTCAATGATGCCTTTTCGTAACATTTCGCCGATTTGTTTATGTATCTCCTTTTTGTGCATGTGGTAATCTGTATGGCTTGATATATACAGGTTGTGCATCTTCTTTTAGCCTTATTTTTTGCTGATAGGCATTGGTTACTGTTAAAGGATCTTCATCTAAGTGAAAAATGTCTGCATACTTAACACAAATGCTATGGATTGAGTTACTTTCTTCGATATTTGCTGAAGGTGTCTGTATCAGATTAAGCACTTTTTCTACCCTTTGGACCGATATCTCACTTTTTTCAAACTTGCCCCATCGTAATCTGTTAGTTTATTTAGCTTTGGCTGAAAATTTTTTACCCTAATTTCTCGTTCGTTTACATTCATTATTCGTACCGGAATTTCGTTATTTTCTGGTTTTACTAAGGTACTTGCTACAATTACTCCTTCACATATTAAATCATTCATCACAACGCACTCATCTCTTTCATCCGTGTAACAATATTTAATTACTTCGCATCTCGGGGGAATTATAGTATAATAATCATATTTAGATTGTAGTGGCACTACATTTTGTATCCCATTCTTATTTTTTTAAAGAAATTGAAAATGTTTCGTAATTAATTATTGCTGAATATTTAGAAAGAAAATCTACACCTAATACTCCCTGTATATGAGAATCGAAATTTTTTACAACAATAAACTTATTGGAAAAATTTTCATTCCTAATTGAAAAATTAATTTCTGTGGTACCGATAGACAAGGTGGATCCGACTATTCCTTTTATTTTTAGTTTTTCTCTAGTGTTTACTATTTCATTATTAATTAAAGAGTTATCAAAAATACAAGAAATGCTTGCACCTGAGTCAATTAAAAACAATAATATTCTTCCATTATAATTAACACTTATGTAATTTAATGCGTTTATATTGTAACATGATACCTTGTTATTTTCGTGAGGCAAGAAAAAACTGCTTCGCGTTTGAACTTGTGTTTTTGTTTGTATTTAAATCGTCCTTGCTAGTGTCAGCACAATACACTCGGTTCGTCGGTTTGTTTCGTCCTTGGCCATGAAACTGACCCCGACTTCGGTTATTTTGTATGTACCTGTGGTTTTTAGTATTGGTTCCCTTTGGTAGTTTAGATTAGCCTGTGGGTTTGGCTTATAATTATCAAAGGGGCGATAATTATTTTTGTTACCTCTTCCCTGGTTATGTGGCCTGTAATTAAAGTTTTTTGAGCCTTTCATGTGAAACACATTAGGCTGAGGGTGTTTTGTTAACTCTTCTTCCCTAGCCGCTAAAACTGCGTCTTTTAAGTTTTGGTAATTCCTGGCCTTTACTATAGTCCTTAGTTCGTTACTCCTAAGTCCATTTGCAAAAGCGTTTACTGCAATTTTCTCGTTAATCCCTCGCAACACTCCCATTGCGGCTGTATTATTATCGGCCTGCGCTATCGTTAGATCGACCAATAGTGTCTCGATCAACTTTGCGTAATCGTCGATACTTCTGCCGTCTTGTCTTGCGTTATGTAATTGAGTTGATAAAACTGCTGGTGATTTTTTCGTTAACAACCGGTTTTTTATATCCCCTACTAGCTGTTCCACTGTACCATACGAGTTTTCTAACCGTAGTTTTGCATTTTGCGTTAATTTTGTTTTTAAAACGAAATTAATCAATAAGGTTTGCCCATTATCGTCGATAAGACTGCTATAACTCAATTGCGTCAATTAACTGTTTAGTGCTATTTTCCGTGTTATCCATAGATGGTAACAAAGATACCGCTGTTCTTAAATCAAATTTTTCCGCCATATTTATTTTCTCGGTATTACTATTATTTTTAATTGTTCAGTTGGGTTATTTTCCTTAACTAAATCTTTTAGTCTTTCGTTCAGGAGAGAACGCGATTTACAAAGGTGAGATTCAATAGCTTTATTATAATCTGAATATGATTTTTTTTAACGTTTGGGTCGTCAATAGCAGATGCTTGGACCTCTTTTTGTATATTATAAAACTTATTTTCTAATTTCCCTACTTCTAGAATTAAATTATTTACTCTAATTAAATCTAGTCGGCGTTCTTTTGGCTCTTTTTTATAATGTCGCACAATTTAACTGAGTATACGAAGACTCATGCTTTTTAGCGAATTAAATACCATAATATTGTAATAAAATTAAAAAAATAATAATTTTCAGACTAATAAAATGTTTTGAGAGCACTTGAGCGTCGAGCAGACTTTAACACAATGTTCATAAAAAAAATATACAAATAATAATAATAAAAAATGTTTTTCCCTAATAAACTTACATACTATACTGCTGTCTGTGTTCTGGGTTGAGGGTTGATCCTTGCTGTGGGGTTATGTCTGGTTCTGGGACTTCTCAAACTACGCTGGGTTCTGCTGCTGGAGTTTTGAAATACATACTTCTGGACAGATTCTTCTTAAGTTGCTTCCGATAGGTCTGCTTTATTTTTAGTAGAAACAGCAATACAACAACAACTGTCAATATATATAGTAGAACTCTTACATCGGTAGGCACTTGGATGCTTTCTTGTTCCACGATGAAATTTGAATTGACTACTCCAGAGTCAGTAATTTCCGCATGTTTGGAAGATGATTTGCCCATATTAGCGTCTATTTACCATATCACTGGACGGTTTACCATATCACTGGACGGCATGCACTTTTTTTAACTTCTCAACATGTAACTGGCAGGATCGCCATGTGGTGTACTTCTCATGGAAGGGTCGCCATGTGGTGTACTTCTGCTTTGTACTTGGTTCGTAGTATCTGGTACACGTCAAGAAGTCAAACAAGAGACTTTGTATAAAACATACTTTAATATAAATATATAAAAAATGGTATAAAACTTATCTTACTGCATCTAAATATATCTAATCGTATCTAATGGTATCTAATCTTAATGTGTATAAATCAAGTTATTATATACATATTTAAACATTAAACAAACATCAATTACTATACACAGTTTACAATAATATATCAGTCTTGTTATATAAACTAATATTAAATAATAACATAACATTATAAGTATCTGTTGGCCTTCACGGTCAATGGCTTGATACGTGCAATAGACTGATGACCTAACAAGTACTAGGAAGTAACCTTAGCCTTTTGTCATGAATCCATTACATAGCTTTTCAAATACTATCAAGCTATTAATAGTTATGTTCGAAAGAAGTAAGTTGTTTATGGGAGGACAATACGAATCATTAGACGCCACGGGTCTGTCTTGGTGAAAACTGACTGAAAAATTCGGCGAACAAGTTAGTAATCGATCTTGAGTCATCGACCTCAAATCACCAAACTTCATCCCAGAAGGATAACCAGTTGTATTTCGTTGAGACTTAACGTAGGACCAGAAAGCTTTTTTTTTTTTAAGATATTGTTTTGGGTGGATTAAATGAAAGTGTCATAATCTGCCCTTATGGAGATTTTGGACTGGGACCTTGAATCCTTATATATATCTTGGTCTGTAGGTAGTCATGTGCGCTTATATTTATTGTTTTTTTTATTTAGGTTAATTATATTCTCTAAAAAATAGTTTGGATATTTAGGGGAAACAGTCTTTGCTCTGGGGACATGCAGATCGATGGCAATGTTCAAAATGGTGTAAAACATTTCGGTCGCATTATTAATATCATTACAGCACAAAAGCTCCAATCAATATTCTCAAAATGATCATTCAGTTCATCATAATTGCTGGAAAAGACTAATTTTAGATACGTAATCAGCATCCCAAAAACCTCTGCATGCAAAAAATCATTAAAATCGTCATGTCCGAAAAGTAAGATCTGAGTGGAGCGTTATAACTTAAAAACTAGGAGTTTTCGAAAAATTCTGACGGTAATTTTCTCCAAAGTTGCCTCCTCTCCGATTTTAACCAAATTTGGTATATGGGGATTGAGGGCGTGATTACGAATCTGAAAAATATTTTTTCGGCAACGCTTCATTTTCGGATATTCATCATTAAAATTGAAAATCAAACTAACTTTATTTTTACTATATTCCCCCTTCTTTTTGTACACAATTCTTGATTTTTACACTAAAGTGGCAAACTATATTATATAAACACCTTTTAAAAACTTGTATTTTTATTTATTTTACACCTTTTTTCCATTAAATTGAGAATTTTCAAGTTCAAAGGCAGTGGCCATAATTGCTTATAAAATCCCTAGTGTATACATGGTGTTGAAAGTGGAGGTTTGCAATTAAATGGAAAAAAGGTGTAAAATATATACCCGTATACCAAACTTGGTCAAAATTGGAGAGAATGCAACTTTCGGGACAATGATTAATCTGACTTCAGACTGGTAATTAACGGCCCAAAAAAACCGCTTATACTAAATTTCAATAAAATCAGTGGTAGATCTGCTATAACTTACCAAAGAAACCAAATCATCAGCTAGATGATCTGGTTTTTGTTTTTCCTTTTCGTGTTGTTTTTGAAGCCGAGAAGCCTCTCGTAATCGTTGTTTTTCTTCTTCTTTCTGTTTCTTTAATAATTCTACCTCTTTTAAAATATCCTCTTTAAAGGGGCATATATTTGGAATTTGAATAACTTTCTGCTTATGGTTTTTTGGATTTTTTTTTTGCCTCTCTTCTAATCTTTCTATTGTGCTCTTACTTTCTTTTCAATCTTATATCTTCGCCTTGCGGCTGCCGTTTGATTGTTTTTCTAAAATATAGGAAGAGATAGGTACATCAAAGAGTAAAATAAAACCTTTCTTTGTACATA
>JAHBCN010027204.1:0-10318 GCA_019359885.1 Listronotus oregonensis | reverse complement strand
TTTGGGACATATGTTTATAGGAACTTTTTTTCGTATTTTTATTCAAGAAGTTTGTCTGTGAAATGTTTCGCATTATTAAAGAACCACCCGGTATATTAACTTTTATAGAGAATTGCCAGCTGTTTTTCACAAAAGAGATAACGGTTTCACTTCATTGGAAGCAGTAGTTAGTTTTTTTTTTTAAATGTAAACTAGCTCATAGGAGAAGAAAATTAAAATTATTGAAAGCTTGGAGTAGCACAAAAGCATTTTCATTTAACAAGACCTTTAATATATACAGGGTGCCAAGCGGGGGTTTCTCGGAAACCGTAAAAATTTCAAAGTCATTTAAAATTTTGGGGCAAAGTTCCCCTTTTTGGGGTTTAACAACATCCTATTAAAAATTTTAAAAAATTCCGAGTATTTCCCGGGAGATATCGGGAAAAAACCGAAATTTGCCGATTTTGTTTTTATTTTTTTCTGACGTTATTTAATGAGATATTGAAAAAAAAAAAGAAAACCCGGCCATTTTTTTAAACACAAAACAGGGGTTGAGAGATTTTTCGTACAACGTTTTTTTTTGAAAACCATCATCAATTTTTTTTTTAAATACGACACTCAATTGTTTATTGCATTTTTTTGAAGCAGTTATAATTTCAATTACAATGATGTATAACACTTAATATTTTTATGTTAAATAAACATATTTTCCATAAGAGGCAATGAGTTAGACAAGGAACGACATATTTCTTATGGGGCCTTCCATTTTTGTTAATAAATATTAAGTTTTAAACTTTTTTTTGTAAATGGGATAAAAAGGGGGTTAAAAAATTAAATAAAAACCCAGGTTTGTTTTTAAAAAAAATAAAGTTGATGATGGTTTAACGAAAACGAAACGTCGTACGGAAAATCTCTCAAAACTGTTTTGTAGAGCTTGAGAGGTGGCCATGAAAGGGGTCTTTTGTTTTTTCCCTGTCTCTTTAAATACCGTTAGGAAAAATTAAAAACGAAATTAGCAAATTTGATTTTTTTGAATATCTCTGGAAGTACTCGGTTTTACAACTTTCCAATACCCTTTGTTAGAACCTTTTGGAACTTTGCCTAATTTAACCGAGTTCGTATCTCTTAGGGGTTTCCCAGGCCCCCATGCCCCCGGGATTTATTATATATATATATATATATATATATATATATATATATATATATATATATATATATATATATATATATATATATATATATATATATATATATATATATATATATATATATATATATATATATATATATTATTTTTTTTGAAGGTCATCTAAGTTTTGTACGTTACGTTTTTATTATGGCTGTTACTTAAGAAAGCACAGAAATCTCATTAGCTTAATGCAAAAGTCACTTCTACTTTTTGTTTTTAAAATAACTAAACCGTGTACAAATAGAGTTAAAACTCGAATAATTCTTGAGCAAAAGTGTGGCGTAACGTCTTAAAACCATTACCACTGTTCTGTAAAATGTCGTGCTTACACAAGTGTTTCAAGTAGGCCATGCTCAAGAGCTCTTTTTAAAGAACTTCCATGTGTTAGCGTTAATTATTTGTTCAGCAGTCCGTGGCTAGACTCAAGAAGGCTGTGCCGCCACCCCGATGGGCGTATGTTTTTTTGGTAGCGGTGACTTGATGAAAGAATAACATAAGCACTTGCCTGAAATAAGGATCCGTTTTTTGCTAAAGCTGTTAGGGGATTTATAGGTTAAAGTATTTAATTTATTACTTCTCCGTTATTCTGCCTTATATAAAGCCAGAGCTGTCTGTAATTGTATTAAAATAGTTACAAAATTATATTTAATTATAATAAAGTAATATGATTACTTATAAAGTAATTAAATTACTTAGAAATTAATTCAAATTACCTTTCTTTAAGGAAAAACTGCCTGAATTTTGGCCAGCCAGAAAGAGCATCTTAAAAGACGGCGCGCCGCTTTGAATCTGGCAAACGCCGCCGTCGCGCCGATTTAGTATTTTCGATTGATTCTTACCGTCACCGTTTTTAAACTTTTTTTTTGTAAAAAAATTGTTAATGTTCGGGTTAGGATAAGAAGAAATTTTTATTTTAGAGTCATTTAATGTTAAACTTGCAGTTTGAATAGTGTGACGTGCCCGTATGATGCATATTAGTATAAATATTTTATTTGTTTAGTGTATCGTGTTTAATATATGTGGTAATTTGAATAAAGTAATTGCCAAAAAATTACTTTTATTTTTCATTGATATTTGAATTACTTTTAACATACTAGTAATAGGTAATTGTATTTTACTACTACTAATTTGGAAGAGTAATTGGTAATTCCAATTGAATTACTTTTTCAAAGTAATTCGACAGCTCTGTATAAAGCTAGGAAATTATGGTAAACATTTTTCTATCTTTTCTTTTAAGTTGTTAGGGGTTTTGGGTTTTAGAATAAAAAATATCATTACTTCGCAAGAATAGTGACATGAGTTCAAAAATGCATATTTAAATGAATAGTATATTTCATTACCAGTACGGAAATGACGATTTTTCCGGTCGCGCGGGAAGTCATGCAAGAACGGAAAAATCCATTTCTGGACGTGTAATGAACTATATTTTTTATTATACTTAGGTACCTGTAAACAACATTAACAAAAAATATCGCAAAAAATTATTTAAGAAAATTGCAATTATTTATTTTTATTTTTTAAACAGTAAAACAAATTAACTAAAAAAAATACAAGCTAATTAAATCCAAGAAAATTAATTTTGGACGCAACCGTTATGATTAATGGTTATATTTATTGTACAATTTGTATTATTGTTGAAGCTCAATTCCTTTTGTATTTCTTTTTGTTAAAGAAATACAAAAGTGTGTATGTTTTGGTTCTCTTAATTGACTGTTCCAGATTTTGTAGTTTCCAAGTTACAAGGCCTAAACAACTTTTGGGATACTTCAATTTTCTTGTATGGACTCCTCTATATATCCTTCTGCTACATTGGAAGAAAGCCATCTTCCGTGTCTTTTCAAAGTGAGCAAATTACCGCCGCTTTCTACCAACATGGTAGCCGAAGAACGACTTAGCCCATGTCCGGTATATTTTTCGTGATTTTTTAGTTTTAAGTATTTTGCAACAAGTTTTGGAATACCACTGATAGTATGGCACCCAACATGTTGAGCGTAACATCTGTGGTTTTGGTATGCAACAAATAATCTTTTACTCTTCATATTTTTAGGGCGGAGATCTACGTATTTACGGTAAAGTGTACAGGGATTGAATTTGCAATTTTCATTGGTTATGGTAAAACTTCTTGATCTGTGAGTTTTTCTATCTCGTAAGAACACGACAAGGAAACGGCCATTATCTTTCACATCGTCTAAACTCAAACGTATTAAATCACCTCTGCGGCATGCGACGAAGATGCCAAACACTAAAATTACTTTTGCTAGTAGATATTGTCCATCTGAAGCTTCACATAAAAATTTGGTTACTTGTTCTGATGTAAGAACCTTGGATTTCTTTGGTACATATCCTACAGCTTGCCGTTTCAAAAAAGCGATAGTTTTTGGAGTATTTTCTTTTATTGCCACACAACTCTTTAACCTGGAGAATCGACTCCATAAGGTGGATGACTTTATAGAATAAATCTGCACTCACTGCTCCCGCTTGTTGTAATATCGGGAATATCCGGATTTTCTTCCAAATCTGTATTCATTTTTTGAAAATGGCATAAATTTCACTGACAGAAAATAAAATATGTCATTAATAAATAAATCGTTGTTATGAACAGTTTCCATGAATGGATTTTTGTATAAGCGCACAAAACGAGGGATCGGGAAAAAAATCCGTGTGCTGTTCTGAAAATGTCATATTTACTGTATTTTATACACAGTTGAAAATGTAGTGTTTTCAGGTAAGTATAGTAAAAAGTAATTTTTTTCGAGAAAATATATTTAGCAGGTGGTTTTTAAATAGGCAAAGAGAAAATAAGAGAGAGTGAGAGAGATATATCAGTACGTTGAGCTAAAAAAGGTTATATCATTGTTTTCTTTCTCTCTTTTTCTTACTCGCCCGGCCAAGCGGCAAGGATGCCTCCGTAGGTATTTTCTCGAAGAATCGCTCTTTATTCACAAAAAAAATATAAAAAACGGTTTAACACATAAACAACATATTACATTGTACTTCCCATTAATTATCACGTTAGATACACCACGAATACACGTTTTTTGACACTGGTGTTTATACAAATGAACATTAAAAAATGCCATAAATTTTGTTTGTACTGTATAAATTTAGCCGCTACATTGTGTGAATATTTAGCAAAAAAGCGGCGTTATTACCGTGTCAATGCACTGTTGAAGGTCTTTAAATTATTAAGGTCATTATCAATGCAGAAACATACGTTTGTAACTTGGTTGACATTCGGATTTGTAAAACAAGTAGTCATCGGAGAACGATCTAATAGTATTTTTAAGGGGTGAGATACCTGTAAACGCTTAAATTTTGCTTGATTTTCATAATTTTTTTTTTTAATGAAAGGATTATTTATTTTTAAAAATTGGCATCTGGTTTATTTAAACATTAAAATAATATATTTTTTAATTTCACAACAAAAACCAAAATTCTGTTTTTTATTAAAGTCATAATTGCTAGATAAACATAAAAAAAGTTTAAAAAAATTTGCGGCATAAAATACTTGGAAAAAATAAAAGTAATTTAGGGCCGAATTTTTCTATTGTTCTTGCTTCGATAAAATTATTTTTTGAAAATATTCTCGGAAATTTGTAGATTTATATAGAAAATAATGTCATTTAAAAGATTTGCGCAAAATTTCAGAGAGATCGATCAATAACTTTTTAAATTATCGTGTACCTACGCCAATTTGAAAAATTTGGTTTCGAGAAAAACGCGTTTAAAGTTTGAATACATATAAGTTGGAAGTCCTAAATTCATATGCAATTAAGAAACAATATAGGTATGTGATAATTTGGCTAAACAGGCTGAGCATACTGTCTTACGTCTTCTTCCGTATCACTGTATGTTTAACCCCATAGAGCATTTGTGGAACCAAGTAAAATCAAAGATCAGAGCAGAAAATGTTACACCTTCCTAATTCCAGTCTTATAAATTTGAAAAAAAATTAATTACTAACATACCAGTTGAGAGCTGGAAAAATTCACTCAGCACATTATAAAAATTAGGACTTTTATATTTCTATACAAAACAACATAAACCCTATTGTAATTAATCTCAATGATGACTCTGATAGTGAAACAGAATTAGATTTAGATATTTAAATTAAAAATGTAATTATTTATAGATAATACGGTTATAAATTTATAAAAACTTTGCATATATTTAATTTCAAATTTAATTTTAAGATTATACCTACCTAAATAAACAATAAATTATAAGTATTTATATTATTAGAGTCCGTCCCTAACGTTCTGTCCTTTAATACCTACTGATCCCCAGTTTTATTGTTGTCGGCAGGCATAAACGATAAATGAAGGCAAAAGCTAACACGGTATACTTTGAGACAAACTATACACGTATATTTACATATACGTCACGGTTTACCCTCAATAACAAATACTTATAATTATGTTCTAAAAATTTGGTGACGTATTTTTAAAGGATTATACTAACATTTAAAAAAAAAAAACAAAATTGTTTTAAAATTTTACAGGTATTTTCCCGTTTAATGCAATAACCTATAAAATCGTAGATATGTTCAAGACTCTAGTATGGCACACCTATTAAAAAATTGATTTGAAACTGACAACTGTCAGTTAGTAAGTCATGTTGTTTTCCACTCCTTTGTTCTTGCTTTTATTTCCAAGATTACTTGATTAATATTTAAAGTAGAGTTACTAAATGTAATAATCACGGCATTCTCATGTTTTCGATTGTTCATTCTGTTCTGTAGTGCATACAGTAGAAACTTTAAAATAGTTTCCAGTATTTTTTCTATTATTCTACAGTACTTATTCTTTTTCGTTGTCATAACGACTGTTTCGATTAACTGTTATTATTTTTTATCATTTAGAAAACAGATTAGTTTGAAATAACTCGAAAACGAATGCGGATATCACAACGGGGTTTTCGCTAGATGTAGGTATGTTTTTTCTCTTCTAAATCTGTGATAAAAAACCATATCATTGTATTATACTTTCTCAATAAAGTTTCCAAAAACCGAGATTGCTTTAAACAACGCTCTCTAACTGGTGAACTACAAACTATGCGTCACCGAAAAGGACGACATTTAAAAAGCTTTAAAATTTCTTTTAAACAAGTGTACATTTAAACCACTTTTAATAAAAGATGTGAAAAATAAAACTATTTAAAACTTGAAATATTTATAATCTTTCCCCACCCTTAATAACGAAAATACGACAAAAATCCCTGTTGCAAAATTGCTAAGAGTTTTTGCTAACGTCATCAAAATTGTATCTAATACTAGTTAACTTTGAAGAAAAAATAGGTATTTTAATTTACCTTTGCGGTTGGGCCATCTCGAGACATTATAAGAAACTTAAAAATAATATCCAACTATTTCTCTTGACCTCTTTAAAAAAGGCTGCAAATCGGACTAAAGTCCGCAAAACGGCAACACTGCATATTACTAATTTTCCTGTCATTATCTGTAATTTCTAGATTAGTCGTAGAGTACGAGCATGAGGAGTAACGTGACACGACATCTGGTGGACACAAGCGGAAATAGGTAGACCTTCATCGCTAACAGATGGCGCTAATAGCACGTACAGAATAATCTCGTTGGTTCGAGAAAGTTCTGGTGTCTTCCACTCACTTCTAGATGGCAGTAATTGGAATATATAAGAAGGCTAGTGGCGCAACCACAAGTCAGTTCCTGACACTGTTGTAAATAAAATATTGCATACCTCCTTAAAACGTGTTTGTGCGTGTTTAAGTTTAAGACATCTTTATAACAGTATTTTGATTTGAATTGTTGCTTTTGTGTGTAATTAGTAGTAGGGAAAAAAGAAGCGAAAAATTGATAGTGAATGCAGAAAATTCAAAGATCAGTGGAACATTCAGTATTTCGTAATTGAGTCCAGTAACAAGGCGCTATGTTTGATTTGCAATGAAAGCATAGCCGTTTTCAAAGAATATAACATTAAACGTCATTTTGAAACAAAACATTTTCAAAATTACTCAAAATATACAGGAAGTTTGCGGACAGAAAATTCGAAGCTATGCAGCGCGGATTGAAATCGCAGCAATCTTCATTTACAAAACTCAAAACTGAACAAGAGGCTGCAACTCGTGCCAGCTTGTGTGGCTCTTGAAATTGCAAAACGTGGAAAACCATTCACCGATGGAGAAATGATCAAAGAATGCATATTTGCAGTAGCCGAAGAAATGTGCCCTGAAAAGGTAAATTTATTAAAAACTGTCAGTATGTCAGCAAACACTGTGGCTCGAAGGGTAGAAAACATCGCTGAAAATATATCCTTTCAACTGTTCGACAAAAATGGACATTTTGAGTGGTTTTCTTTGGCCTTGGATGAGTCAACGGATGTGTCAGATACTGCTCAGGTGTTGATTTATATTCGAGGAGTAGATAAAAGCTATGAAGTGCACGAAGAACTTCTTGATATGTATAGTATTCATGGCACAACTACTGGTACAGATATTTTTAAAGGAGTTGAAATGGCCATTAATCAAAAGAACCTTCGATGGAAAAACTTGAAATGTATTACAACTGATGGAGGCAAAAACATGAGTGGGAAAGATAAAGGAGTGGTCGTTCTTGTGTCAAAGGCTGTAGAAAATGACGGTGGTTCAAAACCATTAGTCTTACATTGTATCATTCATCAACAGTCTTTGTGCGGAAAATGTTTGGATATGTCTGACGTTCTGAAACCAATCATATCAACTGTTAATTTTATCAGATCTTTTGGGCTGAATCACCGACAATTCCGAAAATTTATTGAAAGATTGGAGAAACGGGACTTACCTTATCATACTACCGTACGCTGGCTTAGTTGTGGGAAAGTCCTTCAGCGCTTTTTTGAACTTCGAGCAGAGATCGAAATTTTTTTGAATGAAAAGCATCGCCCTCTTACTGAATTACAAAACAACGCATGGCTGTGGAAGTTAGCATTCTATGTTGATTTGCAAGGAGAAAATCAGCATCTTCCTGATTTATACACTAATATCAAATCATTCCGGAAGAAATTGACTGTTTCAATCACAACTACGAAGTAAATGTTTTTCACATTTTAAAACATGTGAAATATTCAGCCACACTACTGAGACTGAGTTTCCTATCGATTTTGCAATCGAAACTTTGAGTGCTTTGAAGATAAATTTTGATACTCGTTTCTCGGACTTTGATGCCATTGCGAATCAAATTAAGATTTTTCATAATCCTTTTGATACTGACATTGAAACCCTAGCCCCGGAACTTTAAATGGAAATGATTGATCTACAATGCAGTGATATAATTAAGAACAAATATCAAAACTCATCTTTGTTGGAATTTTATAAGAGTCTTCCACTGACAAATTTGATAATTTGCATAAATTTGCTCGTGGTCTGTTTTCTGTTTTTGGTACTACTTATTTGTGTGAGAAAACCTTCTCCAAAATGAAGTACACAAAAAATGTTTACAGATCGAAATTAACTGATGAGCATCTTAAATCTCTTTTAATAATTGGTACAAGTAAAATTAGTCCACAACTACAAACTATTGTCAGTGGAAAATCTCAATTACATAAATCTCATTAGTATTTCATATGTCATTATGTTTGTTATAAGTTATGTGATTATTTAAAATGTATAAAATGTTAGTTGGATTATTTCAATAATTTGTTAGTTATTATATACTGAAGTTAAATTTTCTGCATATTATACATGTCTTTACTCATTACAATTCTGTGTTTCTTTATCCAACTTATCACAAAAACAATAACAATAAGCCTACAAGAATGTTATGAGTTAGCGGAGTTAGCCCATGACCATATCAATGTAGATGTCATATTAATAATTATTCAACATAAAATTAGAATACTTCAGTAAACTAAATTTAATTTGCTATAAAAATGATTTGTTCTCTAAAAGGAGTTTTCAAGAATGCTAGCTCTCCGCGGGCCGGACAAAATCTGTCCGCGGGTCGGATGTGGCCCTCGGGCCGTAGTTTGGAGACCCCTGGTCTAGTTGAAAAGTGTATTTCCTGCGAAAAATAGTTAAAAGGCTTCGAAAAATATGAGCGATAGCTCATTGGACGCGGAATGCAAATTTGAAAAAGGCATTATAAAGATTTTTTCTGCCAATAAAAATTGCAATTTTTTTAACAAAAAACGAAAAAAAAAACAAGCCATTTTGATTTTTGATGATAACTCAAAAACCATAAGAGATAGCGAAAATTTCGAAAAAGATTCTTGAAGAGGAGCAAATTTCCGATAAAAAAGTCCCAACTCTCGGAGTTCTATCTCCATTATTTATAATTTAAATTTAACGCTAAAAATGCGCGAAGGCCACCCTTTTGGTTGCGCGCTCGGCGTCAAGGCCATAAGAGATAGCGAAAATTGCAAGAAAAGACCCTCGAAAAGGAAAACATTTCGATAAAAAAAGTTTGTCTCCGAAAGTTCTATCTCCATTATTTATAATTTTATTTTAACGCTGAAAATAGGCCTCCTTGCGAAATTTTTGGTTGCGCGCTCGGCGTTAAAACCGAGTACGTCACCCAAAATAACTTTTTAAGGTATTATATAATAACGAAAAAATTTTAAAAATTATGGTGTATTCAGAACATTTCAAGAATTCATTCCCTGTAAAAGTTTAACTTAAAGTTAGTTTTTCAACTAGTTAGAGAATTGTCAATAAACAAAATTGTTTCAAACTTTCGTCCTAATTGTACATAAAAAAATCCTTTAATAATTGTCGTATAAATTTTTCGTCTTGAAGCTCTTCTTATATACATACTTAACAAGAAAACGCTATAAAAGTTTAGAGAATTTTAATCCTTTGTTAATAATAATTTTATAACTTTGACAGAATAAAACAGAATAAAAAAGTATTGTCAAATTTATAAATTTATTATAAACAAGGCATTATTTATTTTTTAAACTTATAAAGAAGGGCTCCACGAGCGAAAAATTTATACGACAAATGTTTAAACATTTTTTTTTAAGTACAATGACGACGAAAGTTCGAAACAATTTTGTTAATTAAGAATTCTCTTACTTGTTAAAAAATAAACTTTAAGTTAAATTGTTAACATAAATAGAATCTTTAAAGTGTTCTGAATACACTATAATTTTTTTTTTCAATTAATACTTAATATCCTAAAAAAAATATTTAGTGTGACAT
>JAHBCN010027203.1:0-10149 GCA_019359885.1 Listronotus oregonensis | reverse complement strand
TTTTAACAAGTTTTAATTTAAACTGAAAACAATGCATCCTCCTTAAAATACATTTTTTTTTTTAGGGATTTTGAAATTAGTTTGTAGGTATATAGTGTACAGGATGAGTCAACGATGGCGATGAGTAAGTAATTTAATGCCTTGAATATAAGATGTGTGGATAATGTGCTTATGTAAGTATTAGGTATATGGTTAAATAGTTTTTTAAAAATTTTTTAACGATATTTTTAATTAGGGGGGGGCACGTTCATAAAGTGTTGGGGTGCTAAAAAATTTTTTTTTTAAAATTTAAAGTTGAATACTTATACCTACTCATATTTTTACAGTTTTGGATTATATTTATTTAATTCAGAAATTCCTATACCTACTTTACATTCTATACCCAGAAAGTTACGTTGTATAAGAATATTGCCTTTGGGGGGATAGTTTGGGTATACTTAATTATTATAGAAAAAGTTAAAATTGGAAAAAAAAAATGAGAATGAACATTTTTAGAATTAAACATTGGAATTAATAATGTAATGATAAAATATGGGGGGTTTTTTTTAAAAAACAATATGTCTTTTTATCACCATCTTGTACCCGTGCAGACAAAAAAATTTTTTTTTAAAAAAAATGTGTAACATGTACCTAAAAAAAAAAATTTCGACGGGTCCAAGCATTTTTATAAAACTTCCGATTTTTTTTTTTTTTTAAAAAATTATCCTATAGATTACTACTACACTGTATATTAAAATTTAAATTTTAAATTTTTAAAAAAAACCCCAAAAAACTTTTTGGAGGACAAACGAAAAAAAACGAGACGAGACGAAAAAAACGTTTGTCTCGTCTCGTCTCGACCCTTGTCTCTTTCTCGTCTTGAAATATATTATGGGGGTTTTTTTGGGAGACGAAAAAATTTTTTATCCGTCTCGTCTTTTGCCTCGCGGCAACTCTAGTTTTTTTAAAAAAAAAACAAAAAAAATAGTTGTTTTGCAATTGCGGGGGGGACCAATACAAACCAACTTATGGTTTGTTAAAGGTTAGCTAGTATTCATCAAACACCAAATTTCAGAGTTTCAAAGGAAAAATAACGCAAAACCCCCGGGGTTCTTTGAGAAAAACGAATAATTACTTTTTTTAAGCATTTGCTAAGACCTTCCATTTAAAAAAAAAAAAGGGGGGTATCATTCAAGGGAAAAAGTTATAATTAAAAAAAAGTTAGACCAAATTTTTTTTTTGGGGAAAAAAAATTTTTTTAAAAAAACCCCCAATTACCCCCTAATAAAAATGAGTCAGCCCCCTTTTTTTTTCTATGGGATCATAAATGCATTTAAAAATTTAAACCGATTTAAATTGCCTAATTTTTTTAAAAAATGGATCTTTTTTTGGGAAATCAAATTTTAGAATTTTAAAAAAAAGTTCCCCCCTTTTAAAAAACTCAAAAACCAAGAAAGATACGTAAAAGTTAAAGTCAAATTAAAAATTTTTTAAATTTAAACATTTTGCTTTTTTTTTTTTTCTGTATGACGCAAATTACGTAAGAAATAAACGTTTAAAAAAGTGTGTATAGAAAAGCACAACCTTGTTTAGACCTTTAAACTCACTCCTTTAAAAAAGTAAAGGGTCTTAAACAGTTTTAATATAAAGGACCTTATAGATCTTGAAAAGACCAACACAATGGTTTTTTAAAGAACGTTTTATCACAAAAACTAAAGGAGTAATGCTTAAAAAAACAATTTTTAAAAGCATTCAAAAGCGATTTGATGCATTAAAAAAAAATCCGCGGTTTTCTACTAATTTTTACATTGTAAGGTTGTAAGGAGAGATTTTTGAGAATTAAAAAATAACAAAATTAAATTAGTAATACTTTTGAGCAGTCAATTTTTTAATTACAACTCTGTGACAATATGTTAATTTTTCAGGGTAGAAAATTTTTTTTTAATTAAATTTAATAAGGGTTGTTTTTGCAAGGGTTGAAATAAAATTTTTTAATGTTTTAAAGAATTAAATACTGAAATATTTAAATAATGTTTCAAAGAAACAAAATCCCGCTTTTTAAATTATTTTAATTTTGCTTTAATGTATAGTTTTATGGGTTTTTTGAAAAAAGTTTTTACCCCTAAAAAAAAAAGAACGCCCATAGGTTCTGAAAAAAAGGGAAAAGCTTAGCTTATTATGATGTTTTATGTTTTAGTGAGATTGGTTCTCGGACGAAATTGAATTCTGTAAAATTAAAGGATCACGCTAGTTTCCCATTTAGCGGGACCAGCTCAAACACGGTGGAGGGCTGTTTTTTTTGGGGGAGGGTATATTTTTAAAAATAACTTATTTTGAAAATTGCCTAATGAACAGGTTTGTGAATTGTCGGTGTCGATTATAGACAGCGATATAGTAGTTATCACTTTATACCGCTCTCCAAGTGCAGATTTCTCATGTTTCTGAAATTATAAATAAGGTTTTTACATATCTTAAAACATTAAACAAAATTGTAATTATAGGGGGGGATTTAATATTAACTTTAACTCAGCAGTAAAAGATACAGTTCAGTTTAAGATTTTATTAACTCGTTCGGATTTAAATATTTAATAACAAACCCAAAAAAAAACAGAACGCATAGAAATTTTTTGTTAAATCAAGAAATAATTTATATTTCCAATGTAATTCAAACAAGTTTATCAGATCACTGCGCAATAACATTAAAGGTTGAAGTTCCTAAAAAAAAAAAACAAACGGAACAACATTGGTACAGGCCTATAACTCAAGCGGGCTTGTCTTTTTTTCATGACTACTATCACGGGAATTTGGGAATTTTATCTCCGACTCTAACTTATCAGAAACAAAAAATGTAACATATTTTTAAATATTGTACAAAACATAAAAAAAAGTTTTCCAAAAAAAAAAAAGAATGGTCTCCAATAAAAATAATATTCAATGGTTTACTGACGAACTACGCGAAATGGCGAACATTTACTTTTTTACAGGATTTAAAAAGTCAATATCCCAATATTCCCAAATAGCATATACAGTAAACTTTTTTCGTATGCAATACAGAAATCAAATTGGATTTGCAAACGCAAAGCCAATGAAAAAATATAAGGAACAGTGGAAATCAATCAAGGGCAATTTGGGAAAGTCAAAATTCCAAAAGGAAAAGTGACAATTAAAAAAATAATTTTAGTACCCTTAACGCTCATGACTTAAATTTTTTTTTTTAAACGCTCCTAGCAATATTTCAAAAAACATAAGTGATTTTTTTGATCCGGTTGAAATAATTCCACAATCAAATCTATTTTTTTTTCGTCCATTTCATATATTAATGCGTGATCTCATAGATAATAGAGAAATAGTCCGGAAAAGTTTTGACCTAAAATAAATATAAAAAAAAGCGTCAAAAATATTCTAATAATACCTTAACAAAACTTATAAATCTAGCTATTGATGAAGGATTTTTCCCGATTGTTTAAAATTTTTTAAGGTGAATTTTTAAAAAGGGGGGATCCCAAGATCCTAATAATTACCGGCCAATATCAATAATTCCCAAATAGCAAAGATATTTGAAAAGCCTTTTATTTTCAACTAGTAAATTATTTTGTGGAAAATTTTTTTTTTCATTGGCTCAGTTCGGTTTGTTCCAAATGGAAGACTGTTGATGCCATAAACAATGTTGTTTTGATAGCGGGGCCCACGAGGATAAAAAAACGCGGAGGCAGCTTTTTGGATCTAACCAAGGCCTTTGACTGTGCCAGATGATATTTTGCTTAAAAAACTTCAAAAATATGGAGTATGTAAAATTAATCTACTTTCAACTTATTTGAAAAAAGAGAACAGATAGTAACCCTCGATGGAAAAGCGTCAACCAAATTATCCTGTATGTTGGGGGTACCCAGGGGGCAGTCTTGGGGCCCCTTTTTATTTTGATCTTTATTAATGATCTTGATAAATACATGGTAAATTCCCCTTTTTTTCGTACGATGACACAACATTGTTTAGTGCAGACAGACACTTGGATATTCTTCAACATAACATGCAGAGCGAGGTTTTGAGCTGCAGAATGGTTCTGGCAAAAAAATTAAAAAAGAACGGGCCCAAAAGATATTTTCTTTTGTGATCTTTTAAATGTAAATAATCCGGTAAACGTTAGGTTTTTGGGTGTTCTTAGGATCCTAAATTAACATGGGCCCCGTATAGATCAACAGTTCGTTTAACAAGAACCGTTTTTTAAAAGAAATCTTGTGGGCGAAGTCTCTAATTCAGTGATAAAAACAGCTTTTTTGCACTGTTTGAAAGTACTTGCACCTATGCTATTCTTGCATGGGGTCACCATGTCAACCAGCCTTTTTTTGGTTTCAACCCCGGGGGTTTTAAATTTGTTGGGGGTAAGTTTTCGAGATGATGTAAGGGAATATTTTAAAAGAAAAAAAAATTTTAAACCTTCCATGTTTATATATCTTGTATGCACTTCAAATGTTAAATCAAATTTAAATGAATACTACAGCGTTTTAATATACATTCTCAAATAAAAGGGGGGAAAGAAATTTTACAAATCCCTTTTTTCGAGAGTAGAGAAAGTCGTAACCACAAACTACTATGGTCCAATTTTTTTAATCACCCCCCCGAAAAAATCAAAGATTTGCCTTTAAAACCCTTTTTTAAGGAAAATTTAAAAAACAGGTCCTGCTAAGTAGTGCTTTACTTTTTTACGAGTTTTATAAACTGTTTAAGTAACTATTTAGTTGTCTTTTGGTAGATCTTATGTTTTAGTTATACATATTTTTTTTTTTTCATAGAAATTTTTATTGTTTTTGGGGAGATTTTTTTTTATTTATACATATTTTATTTTTCATATAAATTTTAGTTTGTCAATGTATGTAATTTTTGGACGTGGGGAAAACCTTTTTGTGGTTGTAAACATGAATAAAGTTATTATTATTATTATTATTAACCCCAAATTTTCAGACAAATTATGCTTTTTAAAAAAAATTGCCAGGTTTTGCATTTTTTTTCAGCTTGGTTTTTGGACTATATCAAAGATAATACTACTACGGATAAGGTGAACCATTCAATGCTATATTTTTGATACCCCTAATGGACTTTGGTAACCGAGCCGATGTCCATCGAGAGATTTTCGCGCTATCCTTGAACGAAAGTTAAAAGGTTGCCGGCAGGCCTTTACTATTGGCGTAATGAAACGCGACTAGAAAATACAAAATCCGTTTAGCCGCCCGCTTTCGCTACTTCGTGTTCCGAATAAGGTACAAGCGACAGACATTGGCAATGTCGCACATGGTTTCGTACCTCGTTTCATGGGGCAGGGTTGACTTTTTTATTCGCATTTACGGAAGCATTGATATCTCCGAACTGATTCAAAACGCCCCATTTAAATGAACCATCTATCCGTAGTAGTATTATCTTTGACTATATTTATTTTTGTTTAAATCTTATATACTTTTTTGTCTATTTCTATCGAAAAAATACCCGTAATATTATTAGTAACAGCTCTAACAAGAACTAAATAGAGATGAAAACCTTTTGATAAGAAACATGGTATCTCCCACTTTATCTCTCTGCTTGGGTTGAAAGGAATTATTATTTAGATAAAGAAGGATGAAGATATAACCAAATTTCCCAAGTAAAACTTTGAACAAGAGCTAACCACATATTTTAATAAAAAATTAATAATCTTCGAAAATTTAATCTTTATCTTAATTAGCTGGAGGTCAAAACTTTATTTGGCTTGATTTAAATGGCTAAAATGTCTCGTCGGCACAAAAGAAAAACTAAAAAAATTACCACATCTATTATTTGCATTAGGGGTTTTTCCAAAACTTAGTTGGAGCGGATCTGACTCGTTAGCAACTGGGCGTTCTAGCACATTGTAGTTATCTAGTAGTTTATGCAGAAGCTTCTTTTCATAATAACCTGCCCAAGAATCTGTAACAAAAAAAAAACATTAGTTACAATATTAAATACACTGTGTGATATGTTTTCTTTGGGAGTACTTGTCTTGAAATATTCTAGAAAATGGGACCGTCTCGGTCCAGGTCCCGGGGTATAGCGAGCTGAGTCTGATTAGCCCTATTGACCCCTATGAACTTGCAGATCGCCTGAAACAAAAAAGAAGAAAAACCCCCAAAAAATAAAAATACTAATCAACGTTTTGGTGGCAAGTCGGCAACAATTTTCAATATAAAATTAAAAGAAAATAATAAACAAAATTTAAAGAAATTTTGCTTTAAACCTTAGAAAATTCTGAATGTAATAAATTTTATATAGATGAAACTTCCAGATCATTAGTCAAACAAATCAAAAAATCTGTCAACACGCATTTGATAACAGACACATGATAAACTGGAATTCTTCTATACCTAAAGTCCAAAATTTCTGTCAGTGACTCATTTAATACCGGCCACCCGAAGCGGCTGAATAAAAATCTAACACTAGTAATTGATTTTTAAGCCTATGATATACTTTTCCGCTCAAATAACAGTGAACCAGCCAAAAGTTTTATCGCCACGTTGTCATAATTCGCAAGAATAAATCACCAGCCAGCGATCGCACTTAAAATAGCACGCCAATATGAATTGAAATCACTGTTATCGAGAAGACAATAAAAGTGGCAACACACATTCCTTAGTTTACAACTTGAAGGGACTTGAAAATAAGCGTATCGACACACAGTTCCTTTTTGACCTCCGATCAGTGAAGTGCTCGCGATAAAAAACTACATAGTTTTTTCCGGAAAGGCGGCTAAAGGCGCTGTATCAACAGCTTTTGCCATCGGGGATCAAGGAGAAACTCAAGCCAAACGATGGAGTCCTTCTTCTGGGGCTAAGCGCTGTGAACGAAGATTCCTATACCTGTTCCTTTCTGAGGGCCCCACGCACGAGGGATCCGGGATATTAAATGAAACTTGGTTGTGGCTGCGTGCACGTAAAAATTTAGGGAATAAAGAGACTTTGTATTTCGTGCAAATTTTTTATTTAAAAATCCTAGCAGAGCGCTTTCGGTAAAACCATCATCAATGCTATTCGTCAAGCTGGAGCAGTAGCAATTTGAGCCAACAAAACATGTAGAGGACTATAATAAACTATCACATTATTACACAAAAAAAAAATAAAATCAAACAACATTAATATATGTTATTACATTTTCCCTTATTAAAGGGTAAATTTTTTAAAAAACTATACCATTTTGTGGAAAGACGAATATGTGGTCCGAACTCGCCTGTCTCTTTCTAATAAAAATCGATTGTTGACCGGGCCCGGAATTCCCTTGACTAGTACCAGTACGGATCCCATTTTAGTTTAATTCGTGATTCAGTATCCTAGGTAGGTAGGTATAGGTAGGTTTAAAGTGAGTGGACTTTTTACGCCCTCCACTGCGACCGCTCGGTCTATTTTGGCTTACACCTTTTTATATTTCTCCCAATAGGATCGGATCCTAATGGCGGAAGATGGTTGCGCGCTCAGCAGGGAGGGGCAGTACTGACAGAAAACGGTTATGCGTGATAACAGAAGCAGTCTCTGGTCGGATGGCCATTGTTTGTGCCCTGCATCGATAATTTTCTTTGTCAAGAATTTAAGTTTTGGAAAAGTTCGGAATTTCTGGGGTTACAGAACCCGACTATCCAGAAGTTCCATCTACAAAACCTGGGAAAGCTCACGTTGATAACAACGTGTTTCTGGAAAGGGGAGACCTGGCTGAACGTTCACCGACGGAGGCCAAGAAAAGTGAAAGCAAAGCAAAGCAAGCGTATCGACAGGGTTTTCGTGCTGTTCGATGATTTTATTTAGTTATTATTGATTATGGACAGATTTTGTAAGTTTAAATTTTAATTGCTATACAGGGTATTTTCTAAATATTTTCTATATATTTCTATATATTTTAACAATCGAACAAAAGATAAAGTTCTCTCTTGCTCAAATGGCAGTAAAGCTTTTTGGTCCTTTGCCAAAAATATTAGTCAGAACTTTTGCACAAATTTTTTTCCACCCCTAATCTCAAAAGGAAAAGCCGAACTATTTGCCAAACAATTTGTTGCCAATTCTACGCTTGATCCTCCTATTAATCTTCCTCTTCCAACAGTTGCCCCTTTGTTTCTCATAAAATGTCCGATATAATTTTTAAACTCAAACAGATCAAGCTTTCTTTTCTTCTCTTAATACTAAAAATGGGTTCGGGCTGGATGGCATACCAGCAATCCCTTAAAAAAATGTGCCCCGAGCTTGCACCCATCTTAACTCGCCTCTTTCGAATCTCTTACGACACGGGCATTTTCCCGGAGAGTTGGAAAGCTGCAAGTGTGCAACCTGTCCCCAAAAAAGGATCCAAAAGTCTCCCTTCTAACTATAGACCTATATCTCTTTTTTTTCAGTTGTTTGCAAGGTAATGGAAAATTCATTAATTCCCAAATCTTAAAGTATCTGGAAAAACATTAGATCTTACATGATAGACAATATGGATTCCTCCCCAGTAGATCCACAGCTGATCTTCTTTCCTTTGTCTCACACAACTGGAACAAGTCCCCTTAGTTTCTTGGGAATCCCAGATCGTTGCTCTTGACATATCCAAAGCTTTAGATCAGGTCTGGCATCATGGGCTTCTTAACAAAATTCCTTCTTACGGTCTTCCACCTAAGCTTTGATCTTGGCTTGCCAGTTTCCTTTCTAATCGACGTATATCAGTTAGTGTAGATGGTCATTCCTCCAGCTTCTCCCAAATTAATGCTGGGTTGTCCCAGGGGCTGGCACCCATGCTGTTTCTTCTACACATTAACGATCTTCTCTCTTCCACAATCAATCCCATTCATAGTTTTGCTGACGATAGTACCCTTCACCCTAGTATTCAATTTCTTAAGCCACCGTGTAATTCTGATTTTGAAAACAAGCGCAGGTCAATGCAGATAACTCCCCCTCCAAACTTACGGATTGGGACGCCAAAAATCGTGTTCATTTTAATGCCTCAAAAACACAGTCGTTCGCTGTCGCGAAAAAGTCTGCGAATGCTCACCCTTACATTGAGCGGCCAAGTTCTGCAGAACAAAGAGTCGTTTAATCTAGTCGGCGTTACTTTTGAGAATAACTCAACTGGCACAAACACATTTCATCCATAGCTTAGCTTCAAAAGATTGGATTCCTCTTTCGAGCCAGAAAATATTTCTCTTCTTCCAATCTGTACATCTGTATGTATCCCAAATCAGCCCTCTTTGGAATATTGTTCTCTGTCGGGGAATGGCGCCCCTACAACACTTACCTTCTAAACTCCATTCAAAAAAAAGCTGTTCGTCTTTTAATGATCCAACGCCACAGAAAGGCTTCCTCTTTTGCCCATCGTCGAGCAGGGGACCGTCGCTCTTTTAAGGATTTTCACAGCCGCTCAGAGGAATTGGCCAAAATTTTCCCCTCTGGAGCCCCAACAGAGCAACACGTAGGGAACTTTTTGCATCCTTTTTCAGTTCAGTTAGAGAGGCCCGAACTTCCCGCCTTTGTTCCTTTATTCCAGAGTGTCAAGACTATGGAACCCTACCCGCAAAATTTTTCCTTCTCCTCCCAATTCCAAAATTTTAAATCCCGTTAACAAACTCCCCCTCACCACACTGAAGACACCCCGGACGTTAGTACTTGGGGTCAGCTCGTGGGCCTCCCAAGATAAAAAAAAAACTTAAAAAACGCAAAGGGGAAATAAATAAATAATTTAAAACAAGACAAGAAGTTTTTACAATGCAAAATATTTAAAGGAAATAATATAAGCGAAATATTTAAAATTGATAAAGTTTATCCGATGGTAAATCGACAAACTTTGAAATTAAAGACAGAATAATTAATGTAAAAGGAACTTGCTACGGGGGAAATTTTTAATACAAAGTTTTCCCCGAATAACTTTGCAAGAATAAAGATATATAAAAGGGAAGGAAGGCAAAATATCTTCCCCCAATCGCTTTTTTTTTAATATTTTTAAAATGGATTTTTTTTTTAAAAAGTAGCTATTGTATACAAAGCAGAAATGATAAAAATATACTTCAGTCTATTTACAGAATATTCATTCATATTTTAAAACGGCGCTTTCTCTTGAATTAAGATGATTAAAAAAAATATTTTTATTAGGGGAAATTTAAAAATGCAACAAAAAAAATTATTGCTATCATGGAAGAAAACGCTGATATAATTT
>JAHBCN010027202.1:0-10171 GCA_019359885.1 Listronotus oregonensis | reverse complement strand
TAAATCAGGAAGACAGAGAGCTCAGTTGGGTAAAGTTTCTTAATGTGCTTTTTGTAGATAATCCTGTTGGAACTGGGTAAGAAAATACATTGTGAAAATTTGGAAAAATGTGTGAGACATATCATCCCTTTAAATTCTTACTAACCCCTGTTTATTTTTGCTAAAACTAAGATTATTTGACAAAATGATATAGTAAAGTGCTTCTGAACTAAAAATTAGTTCTAATAATGATATTAACTGCTATAATTTAAATCATAAATACATTAATGCGCAAAAGGTCCGTAATTTTTACTGCAAATCTATCTCAAATTTATCAATTTAAGTCGAAATGGACAAAGGCTAATTCTGATTACAATTTAAGAAATACGTTAATAATGGCCTTAGAATTTATATTTCTTAAAGCTTTTTTTAAAATTGCACTCTATACATTTACCCACAACAACAAAATCAAAACTTAGGATAACTTGCCATAAGTGAATTAGATTAATATATATATATATATATATATATATATATATATATATATATATATATATATATATATATATATATATATATATATAAAAGACAAGGACGAAGACAAAGACAAAGATAAAATAGCGACCAAAATAAAAATAAAGGTCTAAGTCAAAATTTTTTTTTTATAAAGCGAAACTTTTTGGGTGCTACGTTTAAAGCCAAATTTCAATCAAGAACATGTTTTTAACATTTATTATGTTCAATTTTATTTACAACACAAACTGAGAATGTGTTTTCTAAACTTAAACTTAGGTGCCCAATACGAGACTGCAGCAACTACTTCCGCTAGAAACTACATCTCAAATAGACAACATACTTCTTTGTATATAAAATCTCTATGTGTTGGTTATTATGTAGATGCTATAGATAAAAAGAAACAAAGTAAAGAAGAAAAAAGACTAAAGCCTGTAGGCTTAGACCTTTAAAAATAAATATTTGTTTTCATTTAACTTGTATAATTAAAACCAATAAATTTCAAATTCAAGTCTAATTTCGGTGCAAAAAATACTTTCAATTTCAAGATCAGCCCCAAAAGAGTCCCGTATGTAAATTGAATTAAAATCGGCAATAGGCCTAGTAACTAAATTAAACATTATGAAAATAGCTCGGATCATTATATCCAACAAAAACCCTTACTAAGCATATTCTCTTGATAAATGAAATTAATACAAAGAGTTAAACACGGTTCTGTTAATTGTTTTGATGCCATCTGTAAAATCTAACTGCGCAGGCGCAAGACACAGCTGTCCGTTGGCCGTTAAAAGGTTATTATGATTTTCGCTGTATTCATACATTTTACATTCCGAATCATTGGGTTTACTTATTAGGGTCTTTAAGAGGGTGTTTTGACACGAAGATCACATTTTGAGTGCAGTACTGTAAAAACTTACCCAAATTGCTATAGATAGTATTGATTCAACCAAGGAGTTATAATATAATGAGCTGATAATATTTATAAAATAATTTTCTAATTTTTATTTTAAGATAAATCCTTAATATGTACGCTGCATATAATATACTGATCCACCCATACTCCCAGATAATTTATGTTATGTGTTTTTATTTCTACACAGTCCCATGTTTGGTCTGTTATTTTGCATAATATGTTATGTTTTTTATAAAAAACATATTTTAATTTTTGTTTGTTATTCTGCCTAAGCAAAATTCCTTTCTTTACACTAGTTATTTATTAAATTTGGAATTTAATCTAAATCTCAAATAAGTATTAATAGTATTTGCGTGTTTTGATATTTTAATCCATAGTTTGTACTGATTAACTTTTAAAAACCAATTCAATTTAATCTTGACAGGTACACCGGAAAGTAAATCATCTATAAAGTAGCTTATCGTTAGATCACAATCTATTTACAAAAAAATTACTGACATACTATACACGATAACGGTCAATGAATTTAAAAAATAATTTATTTTTATTATTTACGTGGCTACCTTTTTTTAGTTTATTCTTTGCAATTGTGGGCATAGTAATTGTTGTTGAATTTTAAAAAAGTATATGTCATTTATACCTCCGCACGGTAGAACCATTTTACAACACTCCGCTCTGAATTCGTCAAGTCACACAATTCTGACAAAGTTGCGTTTTTTAGTGTTTGGTTATTGGGTTATTGAATATTTAAAAATTTCTAAAACTTCAAATTCTGCTAAAATTAAAAAAAAGTGCAAATGCATTTTTTTTTAATTTCTTATAGGGGCGTTCCATATTTGTTAATAAATATTAAGTGTTATACATTTTTGTAATTGGGATAATAAGAAGTTCAAAAAATTAAATAAAAAACCCAGGTTCGTATTTAAAAAAATAAAGTTGATGATGGTCTAACGAAAACGAAACGTCGTACAGAAAATCCCTCAACGCTGTTTTGTAGAGCCTAAGAAGTGGCCATGAGAAAGTGTCTTTTGTTTTTTCATATCTCTTTAAATAACGTCAGAAAAAAATAAAAACGAAATCAGCAAATTTCGTTTTTTTTCCGGATATCTCCGGAAGTACTCGGAATTTTACAACTTTTTAATCGGCATGTTGTTAGGCACCTAAATGCGCAACTTTGCCATAATTTAACCGACTTCGTATCTCTTACGGTTTCCGAGATCCCCATGCATGCTCCGAATCTGTGGCACCCTGTATATATATATATATATATATATATATATATATATATATATATATATATATATATATATATATATATATATATATATATATATATATATATATATATATATATATATATATATATATATATATATATATATATATATATATATATATATATATATATATATATATATATTAAGTTAAATTGAACACCCTGTATTGTAATTTAAAAACTTTTTATTAAGGATCCGTAAATTCGATAAAAGCACAAGTTTAAATTTTTGAAAATAAAATGTATCTCAAGTAAAATGCAAGCAAAAGTAATAACTCCAGTTTATTGTCATTTCTAAAATATTAAAGCATTCTTAAAAATGAGGATCGAAATATAGTAGAAGGCACACCTGCCCTAATTGTTGAGACGAAATATGGTAAATTGCCCTTGTTTCTTAGCAAATGTATCAGACTTTATAGTAAAATAAAACTACTCGTGTTCCAATTATTCCACCCCACACGTTAACAGACGATCTGTGCTGGTGATCAAGGGTTCCAAAAATATTAGGATTATCGTCACTGTAGTAGTAAAAGTTATGTCTGTTAAATAATCCGTTGTTATAAAAAATTAAGTCTGATATATTTGCTAAGAACAAGGGCAATTTACCATATTTCGTCTTAACAATTAA
Organism: Listronotus oregonensis; assembly: GCA_019359885.1. Lineage (NCBI taxonomy): Eukaryota > Metazoa > Arthropoda > Insecta > Coleoptera > Curculionidae > Listronotus > Listronotus oregonensis. The sequence goes on along the minus strand of JAHBCN010027202.1, from coordinate 6,862 downwards.
GACAGGTGTGCCTTTCTTTTTTTCCCCTTTTTAAGAATACTTTTAATATTTTGGTGAAAAAAATTGGACTTAACTTTGCCTATTTTACTTGAGCCCTCTTATTTTCAAAAATTTAAATTTGTGTTTTTAGGAATTAGTGATCCTTAATAAAAAGGTTTTTTAATTACGATACAGGGTGTTCCATTTTTATTTATTTATTTATTTATTTATTTAAATTCGTTTATAGATCTTTACAAAAAGATATAAAACATGTCACAAAAAAAAAAACTGAATAAAATAACAAAATACAATCTGTTCAACAAATTTCAAAACATCACAAAAGAAAGAGTGTCATGTCACTTCATCCGAAAGGAACTCGTCTATGGTGTAATACATTTTCTTTAAAAACAATTTAGTTTTTCTTCGAAAATGCCTATATTCAACTTGCTGTCGAAGAACCTTAGAAAGGTGGTTATATACTCGTATGCCCATAAGCATCGGACCTTTGTGGACCACATCATACGTGATTGTGGAAGCACTAAACTTGATTTATTTTGGTGTTATATGTGTGAGTGTCAGCATGTGCAAGCAGTGAATTCATGTTTCGAAACACATGGCATGCTGCTTCTATCATATAAAGGCATGCCAGTGGCATGATCTGAAGTTCTTAAACAAACTTCGACAAGATTCCCTTGATTTGTTAAGCATAACCCTAACAGCTCGTTTCTGACACAGGAAAACACGAACAGCCTGCGGCGAACATCCCCAAAGCAGTATGCCGTACGTAAGTCGAGACTGCACCTCAGCAAAGTAGATAGATTTTATTTGCTGCACACTCAAAACAGGTCTTAAGCACCTGATCTGAAAGATTGCCATTAATTTTTCCTAACAGTTTATCAGTGTGGATTCCCCAATTAAAGGTGTCCTGCAACCATACTCCCAAGAAGCGCGCATGATCCTGTCTCTTTATTACTGCCAGTTGCTGCATCCTTATTTCCGTAATGTTAATTTGCCTTTGCCTGTGATGAAACATCAAAAATTGCGTTTTCGATGCATTCAAGAAAAGCCCATTGGCGGTAAACCAATCCACAAGCTTTGAGAGCATTTTTTTCACAGGTTTGGTGGTTTCAGCTGAATCCTCAGAGCTGGAATTGTTGTGTCATCAGCGTAAAGGGTAATTTTGTAATCTGACAACGAAGTGACAAGATCCCTAGGTACAATGAAAACAGTATTGGGGATAATATTCCTCCCTGAGGCACTCCCATCTCCACTTTAAGTCGTTCCGATTGAAAAGTTTGAACTTTATAGTTTTCATTGTCACGAACTTCAGTGTATTGCTTTTATCGTGCAAGTATGATCGGAACCAGTCAAGAACCCTGCCTCTTATTCCACATGCTTCGAGCTTCCTAAGTAGTCTGTCATGAGGGACACAGTCAAAAGCGCGACTCAAGTCACAGAAAATAGCCACCGGACAGCCCCATTAGAGGGTCATCCAGAATACCACTATAGAGTTCCGTCGAAGGGTCTGCGTACTCTTGCCTTCACTATAGCCATGCTGTTCTTCAGGAATTAGTTTGTATTTAGTGGCAAAACAGTTCAATCTTTCCAACATACAATACTCAAAAACCTTTGAGATCACAGACGTAATGGATATTCCACGATAACTCTTTATGTTGTTCTTTGCAGTATTTTTGGGGATGGGAACCACCTCGACAATTTAAGAGAATCAGGAAAGACACCGGTTTCAAAAAGAGGTTTACCAGATGAACCAATGGAGTAACAAGTTTAGGAGAAACCTCCTTTATTATTTTGAATGGCATTCCATCAGGTCCTACAGAGGGTTTATTTTTTATTTGTGAGAATATCTTAAACATTTCAGCCTCTGCAAAAGGAATAATCACCATTGAATTAGGATTGCTACAAATTCCGCATAAATTAGAGTGCGGATTATTTCCCTTTGAAATTTGTTTAGAAATAACTTTTGGTTCTTCTATAAAATATGAAATTAAAAAGATCCGCTATTTTTTTGGATAATCTATTTTTGAGCCATTGTTGTCAAGTTCAATGTTTGTTCTACGAGTTGGTTCGTTATTTCGCAATTTATTGATTATTTCCCACGAAGTTTTATTCTTATTTGTTGATTTCTCCATTAATCTACTAAAATACTCTCTTCTTTAGTTTCAACAAGTTTTCTATGTTGTTTTTTCTTTGTCCAGTATATTCCAGTTAACTGAGGGTGTTGTTTCTTCATAAATAAAGATCTCTTAGGGCCCTCACTAGACTTTTGCAGAATGATCAAAAACCTTGACTTTATTTTTTGTTCTTTGATTTATTTTTACAAAAAGGAAAAGGAAGATTCAAAGTAGTCCCGAATCTTATAAAACGATTAAACTTTCTATTGAAGTCGGACTCACTATATACTTCCTGCCACACCTCCCTTCTAGAAAAGATTGAAATCTTGATTTATTCTATTGACAGTACAATCTCTTCCAGCAGATTGTATTTGTGTTTGCTGCCGTTAATGTTGTTGTATCGACCGACACAAGAATAACTCTGTGGTCGGACATAAAAGTATCGAAAACATTAAGCTGAGGAGAGCAAGTATCATCACTAAACACATTGTCTAATATGTTCTGACAATGAACATTCACCCTAGTTGGCACCTGCACCATTCTATGAAGATAAATGATAAGTCAAATATAAAAACGCCTTTTGCATAAAAAGCAGAAGAGATAGGTATAGGAAACCCTAATGTGGTTTTAAAGGGAATTTAGTTCCGCGTCAAAATAGGCCACTAAATACAGGGTGTTCCTTTTAACTTAAGGAAGTTATTTAATAAAATGTGCGTCCAAACTTTGAGGCAATTTTTTTCAACACTCTGTATAATATTAAGGTAGAACTTTTAGGTGATAGTTAACTTAAACTTTAAGCTAAGCAATAAATTTAATTACGAGCAGCTCGTTATATGTTACAGGGTGTAAACAATTTTTAAATTATGGTCTGTATTTTTAAATTTCTCTAAATTTCTCAGAAACGGTCAGTTTTAGGTATAGGAAATATAACAATAACTCACCTTTATTTCGTTTATAGTATTTAAAAATCGAAAAAAATATGGGGTGTTCCATAAGAAAAAATATAACTTTGATATGTATTTTCTTTTTGGGTCACCCTGTACATTTCAAAATAATTTTAAAATATGCTCCTCATGGACCCACATATGACCGTGCTAAAAGTTTTATCCCAACTTGTTTCATCTCTTTAGAAAAACCGAGGCGAATGGGGCGGGCCACTTAATATATATATATATATATATATATATATATATATATATATATATATATATATATATATATATATATATATATATATATAAATATAAAAAAGAGGGAAGGGGTAGCGTGACTGACTAGTTAAAAAAAAAAAATCTGAAACCAGGGTAGTGGAAATGCAGTCAATTGAAAGGCCACTTTAAGTAATTAACTCTTTATTGAAAAAGTCGAGCTTTCGGAAAAAAAAATTTTCCCATCATCAGGACAATTAAAAATAAAAGAAAATGATTCTTGTTAGTGAAACCAACAAAAATAATTCCCTCTTTTACAAAGTTCTTACCATATGTGAGTTGAAAACATGAAACAGGTTTAATAGCAATGAAGAACAAAACTTCATTCACATTCCTCTTTAAACTACAATGACTTTAACCAAAGACAATTGTAGTTATCACTATAGACACACAGAACAATGTAAAATTTTTGGTAATAGGTTTGGACGCTCGCTTGCTGAGATTCCTTGAGCGAGCGTCCATCGAGAGAATATACGTGCACACGCTGCTGTATAAAAGGAACACTGTTGCCAAACCATTAAAAAAAGTAACAAAAAGTAGGAATTATTTCTGTCGAAAATAGGCTCGAATTTATATTCGTTTTAATAATCTTAATCTTATTTTTTTCAATTTTTTTTTCTTTATTAAATAATGGGGAATTATTTCCTAAAATATATTTATACCTAGTATAAGAATACACGTTGAAAATGATTTCAAATTTTTACAAATTTTATTTTTTTATTATTAGACATCCTTACATAACAAGAAATCTTTTTATAGGCTCACCTAAATTTATTTGTTTTTTTATAAATAAAATGCAAATAAACGCATGTATTTTTAAGTTTATTGCTATCTGCAAATAAAGTGAGAAATGTTAATTAAAGTGTGGCATCAAAGAAGCAAAAAACGGCAAGTTTTTTGGAGTTAAATAAAAAAACGTTTTTGTTTAATTCATTGCATATCGTTTGCCATTTGTGCATTGTGATTTGTTTGTTTTTTTCCCTGGTGGCAATTAAAATTTGTATTCTTGTTAAAATGTCGGGAAATCTATGTCAATATTATGACTGCCGAGTGAGTCGAAAAGCAGATAAAGTTAGGCTTTTCGTTTTCCTACAAAATTAATAGTCACTATATGAGCAATTGATTATAAACTATCGTAAGTATTTATCTATACATATTAAAATTATTTGGGACTAATAAATACCTTATAATTATATGATCTATACCAAAAAATTTATTCGGTGTTTAAAGTAACCTTTTGATAGTTATTAATTTAAATGTCTGATAGTTAAAAGAGTGACAACAAAAATCGCTTAAAAACTGCCTGTTTTTTCACATTTATTTAAGAAAGAGCATTGCTTTTCGTTTTTTGCAAATTTTTAAAAATCACTTTTATTTAGGGGTTAAAAAAGATGCCAAATCTAAAAAATTGCAAAAATAGTAGTGGATTAAAGTTATTCTCACTAAATTTTTGTTTCAAATATACCAAAAAATGAAATAATACATTTCCATCCCTGCGAAGGTTGTAAATAAACCCCTATGAACTCTGTGGGGGTACAATTATCCCCTAAAAATGTATAAAATCTTTAAAAAACCAAAACTGCAAAAAAAAAAAGATTTTTCGGACATGTCTAGTAAGAAATAAATGTATATGATAGTCTAAACCCTTTTTAAAGGGGGTGGTACCCTAATCAGGGGAAAAAAAATGAATAAAACCGCTTTTACAAAAAAGTCTTATATTTTCTTTTTATCCAAAGTATAAAAAGCAGGGTACCCAGATTTTTGAGATCATTTTTAACCAAAACCACCCGCAAGATATTCTAAAAAAATCCAAAATATATATATATATATATATATATATATATTAATACTTTAAAAAATTTTATATGATTTTACACATTTAAGGGATAAATTTACCCCCCCTTTCAAGGTAGGGTTTTGATTAGAAATGAACTGAAAAACCTAAGAAAGCCTATTTCACACATCTGGGATGAAAAATATGAGGCCAAAACCTTTATTGCATAAGCTAATATTTTTTTCCATTTTTCTGATAATGCGGTTTCTTTACCCTTCATTTTAGGGAAATGGTTTATTATCAAAACTCAATCTAAACTGTCCATCATATTTGGGGATATCCTAAATCTGCTTTTTACAATTTTAAGTTGTATATGATTTTCTTCATTTTAGGGAGAATATACCCCCTTGCAGGGATAGTTTTGGTTAAAATAAACTAGAAAAATCTAGTTACACCTGGTTTATATATTTGGATTAAAAAAAAAAAAACCTAGACTTTGCTCCCAAAAAAGCTAGTATTTTATTTAATTTTTCCTATTGATAGGGTAGTTCCACCCTTAGAATAGGGTAGTTGATTATCATAAACATTTATTTTTTATTAGACATGTCCTAAAAAATCCGATGTTTTGCAATTTTTGAAGTTGTATACGATTTTATATATTTTAGGGGATGATTGCACCCACACAAAGTCCATGGGGGTTTTTACAACCTTCTTATAATGAAAATGTTTTTCATTTTTTTCCAAGGTTTATTTGAAACAAAAAAACGCAGTGAGAAGAAACTTTTAACACCACTATTTTTTCGCCATTCTTTTGATTTGGCGATTTTTAACCCCCCGGGGGGTGATTAATTAAAATTTGCAAAAAACGAAAAAACAAGGCTCATCTTAATTTTTTTCGGGCGAGTAATTTAGTAAAAAATTATATTTGCATGTTTTTTCTCACCCTCTCTTAAATTTTGAGAAAAAACAAACAGTTGGGTTTTTTACTCCCGTGATTACAAACAAGATTCTATATTTATTTTTATGATTGAAATAAAATTTTTAAAAATAAGGTTTGGGGGGGTTGGAAGCCATTTAATAGTATTTTTTTTCTTATTCAATTATATTTTATATTTCTGCTTAAATTTAACTATGCACGGTACCCCTGAAGCGTGGGTAAGATTAATAAAAATGTGAAAAGTAACGGGGTGCGGGATTCAAATAATTCCATGTTTGTGCTGCAAAATCCAGTTTGAATTGAAATCGTATCTGCTCCCTTTCTCGAGATTTACAAAAAAAAAAAAAATTCTTTAAATTTTATAGAATTTTTTTTTTATTTATTTTGAAAATTAAAATGCATTTATTTAAGTTTTGCAATTTCTAGTAATGTGTTTTATATTCTATGTGTAAAAAAACAAATATTTCATTTTTTTTTAAATTTTCAATTTTAAGATTTAACAAAAAAAAAAACTATAAAAAAAACAAATTTTTATTAAATATATATATATATATATATATATATATATATATATATATATATATATATATATATATATATATATATATATATATATATATATATATATATATATATATATATATATATATATATATATATATATATATATATATATATATATATATATATTAATACTTTAAAAGTTTTATGATTTTTTTCACATTTAAGGGGATAAATTTACCCCTTGCAAGGTAGCTTTGATTAGAAATGAACTGAAAAACCTAAGAAAGCCTATTTTCACATCTGGGATGAAAAATATGAGGCCAAAACG
>JAHBCN010027201.1:0-10204 GCA_019359885.1 Listronotus oregonensis | reverse complement strand
CTGACCACAGATTCTTATTCAGTGACCCCAAACCATAGGTATCCCTTTCAATTTGGGTTTTTGCGATTAATTTTGCAGATTTAACCTTAAAATGTTTTCCCCTCACCTGTAAGGTCAAACTGACCCCGGATTCAAGCGACCTCAAAAAAAAAAAAGATATCATGAAGTCTTTCCGGACCTTCAATTTTTTTTATTTTGTGGGGCTGTGTTATTTTTTTTTTTAAGTTTAATGTTGCGATGCCCCCCCTGGTCAAGGCCCTCGTAAATGTGGATAATAAAAAAAATTTTCCCTCCCGGAAAATGCCCCTTCTAAGCTTTTTTGCATCCCAAAAGACCTCAATTTTCTCGTTTATTCAAGATTTTTAAAATTGATTTGACCCTGGTAAAATCGTTGGAAAATTATATATTTTTTATGGTAATACTTTTAAAATGTCCAACCCTGAGTAGAGTCCGCAGTTTACATGTATAATTAGGATTAATTTATTTTGCCTTGTACAAAATCCTTTATTACGTTCAGAATAATAAAACAATACACCAAACCCTTTTTAAAATTTTTGATTGCCATTTAATATGTATAATGGGGTGGAAATTAATTTTTCATTAAACAAAAAAGCGCAAAAGGGTTGTTTAATATGCGAAATGGGATTGCTGTAAGCTTAGTTCCAATTATTTTTATTACCCTTGCAGATATGTATAGTCTGTATCGAGCTTTATCGTTGAATAGTTGGCTGCAACTATGTACCTCGTATCCGCTTCGTGTATAATTTATTTTGAATCAACAATGCGTTAAATCTATTCCTTTGCATAGTTAAACCCCACCTGCTAAGTATCTTTTCTCGGAAAAAAATAGTTTCGTGGGTAATTGCACAAGTGCCTCAAAATCATCAATAATTTTTAAATGAAATGTGTTTTTTTATAATTGCAAGAGTTTGTTTTGATATTTTTGCAAAAAGCCGACCCCGCGAATTGCAATTTGTTAAAAAAAAAACAAGGTGAATGAAAAGATTATCTGGTTATTTTGATGCACGAGTGTAATTTATTTGAATATTTCCCGAATTAATTGAGAACTTAAATTGAGTAAATTTAAATATTTGGTAATTTTTGGCCGATTTTATTGAAATTTTGTATACTGGGGTTTTTCGGGGCGCTGATCACGAATCTGAATTCAAATTTCGGACCTAACCTCAAAATTGTACAAACGTTCCTAAAATTCCTCCTTCTTAAAACTGATTACAGCCAAAATTGAAGATTTTATGGAAAAACACCTATTATTTTATAAGATAAATTTGATTTTACCTTCAGTGAACAAATATTTTTAATAAAAAATAGCACAACAAAAATATAATTTTTACTTTTAAAAATGTATAAATAAGAGCAACATAAAATAATATTTTATAATTTAATAACGCCAATCAAAATCGCTTCTTTGCATTTATTTGCAGCAATAGCTGCCAAAAGGATGCGGACTATAATTTTACAGTAATAAACGATCTACGTAGCATTGTGCACGTGTTTAGTTATTGCTTGTTTCGTTTTTGAATCATATTATTTTAAAAATTAATGCACGAACAGAGAGAACCTTCTATGAATCTTGGTGCGCCTGCTCAGGACGTAAAAAGGTGGTTAAACAATCATATTATGCTTGAGGAGGACAGTTTACAAAATGGTGGGATCCAAATATTAACACGTATTTCTGGACAAATTTTTCACTAGTTTGAAATCATCTTCCGTAGAGGCCGTCTACTGATTACACAGTCCCACAAAAAAAGTGTTCTATACCTTACATGCGATATATGTATCCCGAAATATTTTTTCTCCTAAACACGAAAACGTCTAAAATACAAAAAATTTAAGAAAAAATACGAACAAAAATAGTTTTTTTTTTTAATTTTTAAAGGTATATTGAGACAAAGATAATACTACTACGGATAAGATAAACCATTCAATGCTATATTTTTGATACCCCTAATGGACTTTGGCTAACGCGAGCCGATGTCCATCGAAAAAATTTTCCCCTATGCATTTCAATCCTTGAACGAAAGTTAAACAGTGTTGCCGGCGGAAATTTTGGCGTGATGAAACGCGACTGAAAATACAAACCCCCGTTTAGCCGCCCTTTTTTTCGCTACTTCGTATTCCAAATAAGGTACAAGCGACAGACATTGGCAACGTCGCACAGGTTTTTTCGTACCTCGTTTCGCTGGGAAAAGGGGTTACCGTTTTCATTTTATTCGCATTTACGGAAGCATTGATATCTCCGAACTGATTCAGGCCCCCATTTAAATGAACCATCTATCCGTAGTAGTATTATCTTTGGTTGAGATTAAAAAGGTAATGGTAACGAATCCCAAGCTGGAATTGCAAGAATTTAAGATAGCGGATCTAGTTTGGCTGACTATTTTTTTATATACACCATTTACACATAAAACTATGATGGGTGCTTTAAAAAAAAAGTTACTTTAAAAAGGGGGGTAGAAATTTTTTTTTTGGGGAAAGTTAAAACTTTTGGGGCCCCTTTTTGGGGTTGAACCTTTCCCCTTTTTGATAAAAAAAAACCCTTTAATCTTAAAATTTTTTGGGTTTAAAATGGTTGGTATTTTTTAACCGTTTTTTTGGGTTTATTAAAAAAAAATTTTTAAAAATTACCAGTGCCAATTCGCGTTATCTAGACTCACAGTAGTTCGCCAGGCCAAGTTCCGGCATGAAGCACGCAGGGTGTATTTACACGAAAGGTTTTATCGTATTTTTCCCCTATCATAACTTCGTTATAGTTTCACATAAAGTTATGAAATTTGGTATGTAAATTCACAGAAGTATTCTAATTACCTTTGAAAATCGCCATTTTACTCCTGACTAACTGACTCATTGGCTCATAAAAAAATTTAAAGGGCCCGGGGAGTAGAAACTTGAAATTCGGTATGAAAGTAGGTTTTAGGACGAAGTAAAGGAATAATTCTAAAAACTGCATATTTTTACCCGGAACGATCTGAAGCAGGGGCGGTAATACGTATATTTAAATTTTTTTAGAAGTTTCCCAACCCCAATTAAACCTGGTTTCTAATGTCATTGTCTGGGACTAGCGGTACCAAAAAAAACAGCATTTGTGTTAAAAGCAAGCCGTTTTGGACAGTAGTAGTTAAGACCTTTTTTAAATGATTTGACCCGTAGTAATTTTTCTGCGTCCCTTGGGGGGCGGTTGGGGGGGGGGTGTGGGGAACTCCCCCCCAAATTGTTGAAATTGTTTTTGTTAACCGATAATAACAATCTGAAATTTTCGCATAATTCGAGGTCGTAGAGTTTAGTTTATGTTTTTTTAAAACCCCAAAATTTCTTTTAAAAAATTTTGGGACTGTAAAGGGGATTTTTGGCCAAAAAATTTTATAATTTTCAAAATTCGTACTCTAATGATCAATTAATTAATTAATGGTCAATTTTTGAAAGGCGGATGATGGCAAATCAAAATAACTAATTACAAACAGATTTTACAAAAAAAAAAGCAATACACAATAACATGAAATTTACTAGAAAAATATATAAAAAATCGACTTTTCAAAAAAAAAATTCTCGATCGCCATGTAACAATTCTTCTGTATCTCCCATATTTTTACTGAAAAAGAAAAAAAGGCATTTTTTTACGAAGAATGGATAAAGACTTGTTACCTTACTCCTGGTTTCTACAAGAACCTTTGCACATCTTGCACGCGGGGGTGCATGGAAGGTCGAAACGGCGGCACTTACATCTTTGAGTTTCCCAATGGTGCTGCAGCCGCCCCCTACCCCGGGCCTACACTCTCCCAAAAACGATGGATCATGGGCCCCCAACCCCGGCTCCCATTTACCGTCATTTATTGCCCCAAACCCCCGTTTTCCGGCGGGGGTGGTTTGCTACCTCGGCCGCCCTTTTCCCAAATCTGTCCAGCCTGATATGCAGCACGATTAATATGTTTTTTTTTTTGCACCTTCGTCATTTTTTTAATCCCCACATCCGAACTATTTTTTCGACCGTATGGAGTACATCATCTGGCAATGGTAAATTTACGGGGTTTTTCTTGAAGAAAGCCTCCGTCTCTTCCTCTTTGGTCCAAGCCGAGAATGGTACGCTTTCCACGAGAAGGAAAAAGGGGGCACTGTATCACAACCCGTCAAAAGGGTGAAAGAAACGAAGAGCTGGAGCCTTGCGCTCACCCAGAAAGGATGCCAGATTGTTTTAATCTATCGACGAGTCTTTCCAGTGCCAAATAATACCCATAGTTCTTTCAGTCCTTTCTCTGGAACTCATGAAAAAATGACACAGCTAGTACCAATACATAAAATGTCACTACTGCGAATGACAATCCTTTCTACCCACTGCACACCATATCCATTGTGTGTAGAATTATTCTTCCATCTGTTTTTTTTCCAACCTTTAAGACTGTTTTCGAAGAACTGACCTACGGCAACAGATGATTGGACTGCCATACCAACATTAGTGAAAAAAACCCCTATCTTTCAGCAATACCAGAAGTTCTTTAGAAAGGAAAGTGAATAACTCAGCCTTGTTTTCATCATGTCTTAAATAATCTTTTCAATTACGAGGTAGTTTTTGTAAAAAAAAAAAATTTTAAAAATTTTTGACGATATGGTTTAGCCACAAAAAAAAAAACCCACCCTTAGTTGGCAGACCCCACGACGAACTCCTTTTAAAAAAAAATTTATTTTTTTTAAATTTTTTTAAATTTTTTTTTTTTAAATTTTTTTTTTATGGGGCCCTTTTTTAAAAAATTTTTTAAAATAAATTACTTTGATTTATTACCATCAACTTAACAAAAAAAAAGAATTTGAATAGAAAAAAAATATTAAATATCATAATTTTACAAATTTTGCCTAAAAAAACCCAATAACAGTGCAAAAATTAAAATTTAAAAAACAAAAACAACAAATTCGAACCCCCCTTACCCCCCGATTATGCGAAAAGGGCACTCTGATTGTCATTATCGGTTAACATTAGCATTTTCAACAATTTAAGAGATAGTTCGTTAACCCCCACCCCCCCCTCGCCTCCTAAGGGACAAATCAAAAATCACTCCCCGGGCAAATGATTTAAAAAAAGGTCTTAACTACTCCTTAAAAAGAAACTTGTTTTTAAACAAAATGTATTTTTTCTTAAAATATCAGTTGTACCGCTAGTACTAGTCGTCCCAGAATCCAAATTACGGGCGGGTTTATTCCCTTTACTAAACTCGGAAGAAGAGAGGAGATCATACCATCTCGGCCTCTTAAAGTACTGAGATCTTAAATTAGAGTTTTTTTTTTATTTGGCAAGTTTTTTACGGATTTTTTTTGTTTTTAGTGGATGTTAATATAGACATTTTTTTTGTTAATACAGACAGATTACTAAAAAATTTTCCAAAATCAAAAAAAAACTTGGTCTAATATGGAGTTTAGTATTTTACGAGGCCCCTTTTTTAAAGGAAACTGGCCCTTATTTTACATTAGTGTTTTTGGTACTATTATAAATTAGGTAATAATATTCATTAGTATATAAAAATTCATGTACGTTTTTCCGACAGAGCTCAATATAGTCTTTACCTGCATAAAAATTATTTTTTTTAAAAGGATCAATGTTAGTTGTTGATAAAAAAATTTATCCTTAAATAAACATTTTAACCCCAATTTTTTTAATTTAATTCACTTCGTTAAAAAATAAATTAAAAGTAAATATAAATTCAACCCTTTCTAAATATTTGGCATCCGTGAGAGCTCTTAATTTTATTAGCAAACCTTTTTTTTTTATTATATTAGCAATTCTCCTTATTGCTGTTTTTTTGTTTAAATCAATACTTATTTTTTAATATAAATTCCTTTTACTTTAATTAAGTTTTGACAGAGTTATTCAATTAGTTTAATGTCGAAATTTGATGGGCTGGAGTTCAGAGTACTCTGAAACTTTGCAGACAAAATATGCTTATTAAACACTTTGGCATGACACAGGCTGACAAAAGGCAAGTTTCAAAATCCTAAATTGATGCTAAAATGTGTAAATAGAGTGAATATTTAATCTACTTGTGTGCGGAAAATAAGAACAAGTATTTTGAAGTGTTTAACTAAACAACTAAAAAAATATGTGGAAAAATATAAATTAAATAAGTATTGTTTACTGTTTACAATGTTTATCCTATAAGAGGGGAGGGCATTATTGCAGTAAAACATACCAGCCATATTGATAACATAAAATTTTATTAACACTGTCACAAATCAGGAAAAATAACCTCTTCTGCTCAGTAACTTTAAAAACGTCTTAAATTCTGTGGCACGATAAGTATTTTACTTGAGGATGCATTACCGGCTTTCCAGCGCAACTTACGATTCGAGCTGTTTCAGCTCACCTTTTTTCGCCTTGTTTCGCGTGAGGCTGGTTAGCAAAAACAAAAGGAATAATGCTTTTAGCATATTGCCATTGCCATTAGCATTGGAACACCTGCATGTTTGTCCAACTTTAAAAGAAATAAGACGGCTTTTGAAATAAATAATCTATTAGATAACCAAATAAGTTCGTGCGGTTTTTGGTAAAAATATAAATTTTATTGAGAAACCATAAGACACTATTTATTCGTCAAGAATTACCATCACCCAATGCCCCTTTTTGCCAACGGGAACCAATTTTTTTTTATGCCGGTATTGTAAATCCCAATTTGGAGTAAAAAATTGGGAAATGCATTTATTATCCATCCAGTTGTAAACTGTCGGTGCCTAACTTGCAGGGAAAAAAAAAAGGGGATAATCATTGGGGGAAAAGTCGGGAGAGTTGGCTGGTGCGGGAACGTTTCCCAGCCGAGTAAAAAAAAGTTTTCTGGTCCTCTTGCGGTATGAGGCTTGGCGTTATCCTGCAAGAATATCACTTTCTTCCGATTGAAAAAAAAAGCTGTTTCTGGATGAGGGGCTGCTTGTACTCGTTAAAGCTGCTCACAATACAAGTTAGCAGGGGGGGTTTTTTGACCCCTTTGCAAAAACATAAGGGAAAAATTTCCCCAGTTCTGTCCATCAAACACACAACAAAACCTTGTTTGGGTGCAAGAAGGCTTAGGCGTGTATGGTATTTTGAATACAAGATCCATTTTTTGTCGTAGGTTAATAACCGATTATAAATTGGTTCATTAGCGTTGCGTGAAATGTTTGCTGAACAAATGTCAATTCATGTGGAACCCATTTGCGTAACTTCCACGTCTTTCCTAGCTGATGAAGATGCAACCGAATAGTTTCAGGACTCACACTGAACATTTCAGCAAGTTTTTGGCACGTTGTCTTGGAATTTGCGTCCACAACCTGTGGAAGATCCTCGTTGTTCAAGGTTTTTGGTCTCCCTGAGCGGGGTTCATCGATCAAACTGAAAACATTTTTTGAACCATTTCTGTGTTGTTTGATCACTAACGGCATCATCTCGGAATGCGGTACATATTTTTCGCGCCGCCGCTGCAGCTTTTGTAACAAGTTTGTACTCATACAGAAAACAACTTCGAATTACTGTTTTATTAGTCGCGTTTTCAATTATTAAAACTGGGGATATAACAATTTTTAGTAACTTTTTATGTGTGCGAGAAAAGAAGAATTCATACTAAAGTGACAGCAGGTAAGAAACAATCGCTATCGATCAACAACATAAACAATATCCATGGCAATGTGCGATATACAACTTTATATTCATTTTTAATAATATTATTCTATCGACGTTTTTAATTTTCATGTTTATCTTTAATACATCAAACAGATAACAACATATTTTTTAATTATTTGTTATTTTAGAATAGGATACATTATATATAATTTAATATGTGTTTATTACATTGTACATACGAATAATAAGACTTAACGCAATCTACATAAAACTTTTTAGTTTTGACAATGCTTTATTCCATAGACAAATCTTCTTTAAAGTAGCATATTAAATGTGTGCTTTTGTAAAAAAAAATTGGACTATTTAAATTTGGGCACATGTGATGCAAAGTTTATTTATTTTTAACTCTGTATAAGGTTAGTCTCTCCGGTAGCGTAGTGGTTAGAGTCTCGGCTCGCCGCGCTGGCGAACCGGGTTCGATTCCCCGCCGGGGGGAGACATTTTTTAAAAGGAGTAGTTATGAAAAAAACGTCCGGGTGGCACACCGCGTTGTCAAAAAATGCTGTGAAATGCAATATTTGTATGTTTCGGAGGGAAAAGCGTTGACGGAACTGGGGAAAAAAAAAGGGTTAAAAATGGGGAAAACCCGGGGACTCTACGGTACTCTGGTACTTAGGAGTATATATGTATATGTATATGTCTAGTATATAGTATATATGTATATGAAAAATCCTTCGTGAGCTGTTACAAAGATAAAAAAAGATAACTATAAAATATCTATTTTTTAAAAGGCAGTTTATGTGTAAAACTATAACATTATAATTAATACAAATAAGTACACAATGCCATTAGTAAAAAATACTTTTTTTAATTTTTAAATTTTTGGCCCCAAAATTCCCCTTTCTTCGTTTCTTTATCCTTTTAAAAAATCCAGACTATGGGGGAAAAACCCCCCCACCCGCCGTAGTTTTTTCTTTTTCTCCCAGTCCAAATATTTAAGTCCTGTGTGAACAAACTCCCTCTCTCCATACTTAAGACACCCACGGTACGTTAGTACTTAGGGCTCAGCCTTCGTGGACTGTCTAAAGAAAAAAAAAATAAGTAAAAATAAATTAACCTTTCTTTCCAAAACATGGCAAACTTGGTGAAAAGTCTCCAAATACTGAAGATCAGCTAGAAAACGTAGGGTACCCACAAAAGATCTTAGATCGGAATGGCCTAGGGCTTACCTGATCCGAACAACTCTATTCTCTACAATATACGCGGTGGGGTTAAAAAATTTTAAAAACAAAATTTTTCTCAGACCCAAGCGAAATAGCCTGGTCTAAGCATTTTTTCCATAGACTTTAGAAAAAGGGGGTTTTTTAATGCCCCAGTTACTTCAAATTTTTTTTTAAAATTTTTAAAAAAAAAAAGCAGGCAAAAGGGGGTGTTTCTATTGCATAACGCATAAAAAAATTTATTTTTTTTAAATCATGATTCCAAACTAAGTGATATTTTGCAAAAAAATGCAGGCATAACACGGGAAAAATTTACCACCAAAAACCCAGGTGTTTATTTGGAGTTAGAGGGTTTAAAAGGGGGGGTAAACAACGGGGGAAACTTTGCCAGTGATAGTAAAATAATTTCTTATCTTGAAATTTTAAAACATTACAAATAAACGTTGGTAGCGTTAAGGAAATCATCCATTTTTTTCTGCATTACCAAAAAAAATCTCCCGCGTAGCCAGGTTTAAAAAAAAAAACAAAACCCCGCAAAGTTTTTAAAAAACCCCTTTTTAAAATTTTTTCCCCAAGGGGGAAAAAAGAATCAAAAAACTTTCTTTGGACCACCAAAGAGGTATTAGGGGCCAAGTTTTAAGACGATGATAATATTGCCGAGTTTGTGCATGGTGGCTTTCCCCCCCCAAATAAAAACATTCCATAAAATTTATAATGATACTCCCACAAGAAAAACATTGCGTAGATTAAGGGGGGAAAAAAAAAACTTAATTACAGTAGTCTAAGGGTTACAGCCAAATTTCGGGGTTTTTTTTTAAAAAAACCCCCCTGACACAGACAACTTTTATTCAGGCTTTTTGTGAACTGTATACATTAATATCCTTTAAAAAAAACCCCCCATATACAGGAAAACCTTTTTTTTCCCCTTTAAAAAGGGGATTTAATTGACTTATTGGGGGGGGTTAATGTAAAAAAGGTAAACAAACGGAAAGCTGCGGAAATTTAAGATAAACAAAACGTAATACTGTATTTGTGGAAGCTTGTTTTCTTTAAAATTTTTTAGCAAAAAACAAACAATGGGGTGTTTTTTCTGAAGATGTATTTATCTTGTGGTTTTTCACGTCATTCGGGTCCGGGTTTTAAAAAACCAGGTTGTTCAATGGGTTTTTTTGTTCAACAAGAAAAAACCCCCTTTTTTGGTTTGGGGAAAAAATTTTTTATTTAATAGGTATAATCTCCCCCGGGTGTTTTTTCCTCTTCTTTGGGGGAAAATCGTTTTCCCTTTTTTTTTTTTTTTTTTTTTTTTTTTTTTTTTTTTTTGATATGTCACATCCACTAAATTTATAATCTTGTGGATGTTACAACAATGTTCTTTAATTTACTGATTTTGGGA
>JAHBCN010027200.1:0-10193 GCA_019359885.1 Listronotus oregonensis | reverse complement strand
ATTGGGAAATCACCAAAAAAGATATTAAGATTGCCTTATTTTCTCACTTATTTCCTATGAAATTTTCTATAATTTATAATTGATATTTAGTATTTATTCGGTTTTATAAGTAACAAACAAAAAACCAAAAAATTATAGTCACAATTTAATAAACACTAATCACTAAAATAAGAAGGTTTTTATAAATTTTAAAAACGGTAATCCGGCCCCAAAAAAGTATAATGTTTTGCCTAACTACAAACGTTTTCAGTGTGAAGTACCCAATACATTAAATTATTTCGTGGAATTTTTTATTGATCAGAATCGGCGCGTGAAAAACATTTTTGCCGCCCGGCAATGTTAAAACCCGAAAAAATTTTTTTTAAATTCTTTAAACTTCAACTACAACATTTAAAAATTGCATATTGCCTCAAAAACTTTTTTGGAAAAAAAATATTTTTAAAAATTTAGGGGGTTTGGGCCCTCAACCAGGGTCTGCAGTTCCGTGTTGGGGTTTAATAGGAGAACATATAAATTTTCACCCTCAACCACCTCCCCAAAAATTGCCCAGCTCTCGGTCTACAATATGTTATCGTATCATGGCGATTTTATTTAAAGTTAAATACAAAAAAAAGAATTTTTTGAAATCATTTCATATCATTAAAGAATACTCCCATGGACTGTTTAAAGGAAAATGGGATAATCTACGAACTGCAACGAAAAAATAATCTGAGCTATCCAGACAAGTCAATAGCAAAAAAAACCTTATGATGTCAAAAGGAACCTCCGAACACTAACGGGCGTTCTAACTCCCAGTGGGGGCTACGGGGACATAAAAATGGGTCAACGAACACAGGATTGGAGGCTTGAACAAGGATGAGCCCCGGGAACATATCTTTTCGATTGTCCCCCCCTCCCTTCGAACGGGAAATCCATGCTGGGGGGATGAGCGATATATCACTACCGGTGATTTAATCGCCGGAATTGAAAAAACGCTAATAACAAACGTTGCTAAAATCCAAATAACAGCGATTGCAAAACACGATTTTTTTTGAATATGCGAAATCCGTCAACTAATTTGCAAACAGCTAATCGCTTTTTATCGGGTTGAGTGATATGGTGAAATGCAACTATTTTATTCAAAGGGTTCTCGATTCCCTCTTCACCACCTCCACTATGAAGTAGAATTACAGTTTTCTATAATATTTTACTTAGTTATTCCATATATTAACAACGATGGCGTATTTGAAGAAGTAAGTATTTTACTTTATTTTTTATAAAAAAAAAAATAAGTTTACTAGTCAGCGCTTGGTTTTACAGTTTATGATCAGTACAATAGGGGGCAGGCAAGTGAAATTAATATGCAAAAAAAATGAATCACTCAAGGCGCTAATAGCCGCAAATGATGAAAATACTAGTTTAGCGTAGTGCGAAAAAACGCGATCCCATAACGCTTATAAAAATAGGTTTTTAAAATCACGTCGCCGATAACGGCGTTATGCAAATATCGTTGTTTAGCTCATGCCTAATGCTGGGCACGAACTGGCCGTTACTGGCCGAAATTAGGGAGATTCCAAATAAAGACGTCGTCAACTATTTTAAAGCAATAGGTTGGACGACGCAGTGAGGAAGCACAAAGGACCTACTGAGGTCTAGGTGCAGTGGTATATTACCACCCTCTGAACATTCAGATCAGATAACGTCATTTCATTTTATATTTGCTCTTACATACCAATGTAGTTCTGAATGTAATTTTCAATAAAAAAATAGAAAAATAAATAAAAATTTAAAAAGATTTAAAAATAATAGTTTATTTTATTAAAAAACATATTTTTTTACATTTTTGTAATACACAATCTAACTTAACTAAATAGAGAAGTATCCTAAATCGTAAGCCGTTTCATCTTAATCAAAGTCGTCATAAAAATTAAAAGGCAACATCTAAAAAAATGGTCCTTTTAATAATAGGTGTATGCCGCGGGATATCCTGCCGAATAGACAGCAGGAGCAGAATAAGCGTAGGGTACTCCAGCAGCGTATGCATAGGGGGCGCTGTAGGCGGTAGAAACAACCAAGGGCTTTGGATTGGGCTGGGGTTCTGGGTTGGGAACAGCAAAAGCAATGGCCACAAGGGCAAAGAAAGCCATCAACTGAAAACAAAATAACCAACATAATTTTACAGTTATATAAAAACTCTAAAACGGCTTTAAAAACAACGTTTCAGTAAAGGTCTGTACCCGGAACATTCTTTGTTATTTAATTCTTGATTTGTCAAAGTCGGTTTATAAGTAAAAAAAATATCCATGGGCAATGAAACACCCTGTATATAAAATATATTATATACTTATTTTTTATAAAAAGAACAAGTCTTAATTATATGCAAAATAAAATATTTTTTCACTAAAAGAATAATAAAAAAGCAAACAAGAAAATAATTATTACACAGTGTGTCTACTTAAGTTGGAACCATATGGAAAACATTTTTATTATTAAATTTACGAAAAAAAGGTATTTTTGATAAAAAGTTCATGCAAATGCAACCATAAGATATCAATTTTTTTAAGCCGTATATGAGGTTTGTCAAAAAATATAAATTTTACTTAAGAGTAAAGTACCTTTATTTTTTACCATACAGAAGAATGTTATAAAGAAAATTTATTTTGAATTAAAAGTTATATTTAAATATGCAATAATAGCTATTTATCATGAAAATTTAGGATTGGTGATTATTTACTAATAATTCCGATTAATTGTTCTGACTTGATACAATTCAACGTAATCTAGGATGCACTAACATAAAATATTTGACATTGTGTGTCAGAGTGAGTTCGTATTTGTAAAATTACAGTAAAAATGGCAAATTTACTAAATCGTGAAAAAAAAAGATTATTAGTAAATAATCACCAATACTAAATTTTTATGCTAAATAGCGGTAATTGCATATTTAAATATAAATTTTTAATTTAAAATAACTTTACTTTATAACATTCTTCTGTATTGTAAAAAATAATGGTACTTTGAGTAAAATTAATATTTTTTGACAAACCTCGTATACGGCTTAAAAAAAATGATATCGATTACATTTTAAGTTTTGAACCATGCAGAACTTTTTATAATAAATAACTTTTTTAGTAAACCTAATAATAAAAATATATAAATATAATATAATAAAAAAAAGTTTTCATATGGTTCCAACTTAAGTAGACACACTGTATAAACATTATGACATTTGACACACACAACATATATATATATATATATATATATATATATATATATATATATATATATATATATATATATATATATATATATATATATATATATAATATATATATATATATTATATATATATATATATATATTATATATATATATATATTAATATATATATAATAAAATATTTATAAAAAAATTTGCTATTTTAAGTAAGATTGGAATAGAAACATTTGACATATTTTATACGATGGTGTTCAGAAAATTGAAAAAACTTAAAATGGTACAAGAGTAAAGTGCATTTATTTGTGAAGATATGGAAATAAGTTACTAGGAAAAGTTGTTCAAAATTAAAAGGTAGTGCCTAATACCAATTTTCAAAAAAAATAGCCCACTTTTATTTATTTGTGATTAAGTTTATTTTATTATCAATTTAAATTTTTAATATTAATTTTATCAAATTTTTTGCTGTTAAGTAAGCTAACGTTTCTACGGCTAATAAATTATAAAGCGAAGTGTCAATAAAGCTTGTCACTATCAACGCCTCACTAGTACAATAAAGAGTTGTTAATTTGAATTAGATAATATTAAAATAATTTAATATAATAATAAAAGTAGGCCGATTTTTTGAAAAATGATATTAGGAACTATCTTTTACTTTTAAACAACTTTTTCTAGTAACTTATTTCCATATCTACTCAAATAAATGCACTTTACTGTTGAACCATTTAAAGTTTTTAAATTTTCTGAATACCGCGTATAAAAATTTGTTAAATGTTTTATCCCAATCTTACTCTAAGAACTAGCAAAATTTTTTTAAGAGTAGTTTTTTTTTTGATAAAATTAAAAATAAAGAAGTTTTTTACTATTCAACACCTTTTCCGTGGACGTACTGGTGTGTCCACGGAAAGGTTGTTTATCGAAAAAAGTTACTTGTAATAAAAATGTTTGCTGCTTCTTAGAGTAAGATTGGGATAGAAACATTTAACATATTTTATACGCGGTGTTCAGAAAATTGAAAAAACTTAAAATGGTACAAGAGTAAAGTGCATTTATTTGCAAAGATATGGAAATAAGTTACTAGAAAAAGTTATTCAAACGTAAAGGTAGTCTCTAATACCAATTTTCAAAAAATCGGCCCACTTTTATTTATTTGTGATTAAAATTTTATTATCAATTAACTAATTCCAAATTTTTGTACTAGTAGGCGTTGATAGTGACAAGCTTTATTGATACTTTGCTTTTATAATTCATTAGCCGCAGTATCGTCAGCTTTAAATGCCTACTTAACAGCAAAAAATTTGATAATAAATTGATATTAAAAATTTAAATCGATATTAAAATAAATTTAATCACAAAAATAAAAGTAGGCCGATTTTTTCGAATATTGGTATTAGAGACTACCTTTTAATTTTGAACAACTTTTCCTAGTAACTTATTTCCATATCTTCTCAAATAAATGCACTTTACTCTTGTACCATTTTAAGTTTTTTCAATTTTCTGAACACCGCGTATAAAATATGTTAAATGTTTCCATCCCAATCTTACTCTTAGAAGTAGCAAAATTTTTTATCAAGAGTAGCTTTTTTCGATAAAATCAAAAATAAAAAAGTTTTTTCTCTTCAACACGTTTTCCGTGGACATACTGTATATATATACAGTATGTCCGCGGATGCGGTTAACAAGAGGACAAATGGACCAAAAGTTAAAAGATACGAAAAAAGTCATTCTTGATAAAAAATTCTGCTCGTCAAAAAAATATGAACTACAATGAGAAAATAGATTGTTATCATACAGGGCTTCTCAAAAATGCAAAAACATAAAATCAAACAAGAACAAACAGTAATTTTTTGGCCTTTTACCGTGAAATAATAAATAAAAAACTTGCTCCAAATTTACTTCTAAATCTGATTCCGGACTTACTATAGAAAATTTGAATTTGTGAAAAATAAAAAAAAACAACATTTTTGCAAGTACGCACTACTTTACTACTTTTACTTGATTATTACCTTTACATTACTAAACAATTTTAAAAACAAATGTACAATAAAGAAAATGAAAAATGTAAAAGAAATGTAAATTTAAAATGCGTACTTACAAAAATTTTGTTTTTTTTTATTTTTCGTAAATTCAAATTTTTTTCAGTAAGTTAGTAATCAAAATTAGAAATAAATTTGAAGCAAGTTTTTTATTTATCATTTCACGTTAAAAGGTTCAAAACGACTGTTTGCTCTTGTTCGGTTTTATGTTTTTGCATTTTTGAGGCGCCCTGTATATCTATCAATCTATTTTCTCATTGAAGCTCATATTTTTTGGACAAGCATAATTTTTTTTGTATCTTTCAATTTTTGGTTCATTTGTCATATATATATATATATATATATATATATATATATATATATATATATATATATATATATATATATATATATATATATATATATATATATATATATATATATATATGTATGTATATATATATATATATATATATATATATATATATATATATATATATATATATATATATATATATACATATATATATATATATATATATATATATATATATATATATATATATATATATATATATATATATATATATATATATATATATATATATATATATATATATATATATATATATACAGTGTGTCCAGGATAAGCGAATTTATAAGTAAAATAACAAAAATTTGGTTTTGACTTTGGCATCCAGCCTGCTTGATAAAAAATAAAATTTAGCATATTTTTATTTTTAAAAAATCAAACACGCCTTGATACTGAGCATTTTTAAATTTTATGAGTAGGTAAAGAGTATTTCTAGGCAAGATATAAAAGTTTATAGAAAATTTTAGAATGCAAAATTATGCCGAATACGAATTTCATAACATAGGCCTACTTTGATTTTTACGTTTTGTGTACCAATTAATTTTTTATTCATATTTAATAATAAGTAAATAATTTAAACTTAAAAATCAAAGTAGGCCTATGGTTATGAAATTCGGTATTCGGGCATAATTTTGCATTCTAAACAACTTTTCTTATAAACTTTTTTATATCTTGCCTAGAAATACTACTTTACCTACTCATAAATTTAAAAATGTCGTACAAGGCATGCTTGATTTTTAAAAATAAAAATATGCTAAATTTTATTCTTTAATCAAGCGGGTGATGCAAACTAAATTTAACCCCAAAATTTTTTGTCATAGTTACGTATAAATTCGCTATCCTGGGACACACTGTATATATAGATGACTTTTTAAAATAATTTAATAATAGATACTTACGTATTTGAACATTTTGCTAACTGAAGTTTTTTAATTGACAGTAATGAAGACACTGTTATTAGGTACTACAGGGGATTGAGTATTTATACAAAAATCCTTTAAGTTTTTTGCTCATCTATATTGAAATGTATATTAATAATGCCCACTTGATTGGATGCCGTTTAAAATGGGTCACCTATTTAATTAACAACAGTTTTTTATGCACTTAAAATTTTACAGGGGTCTTCCAATAATAATCATAAACATATCATTAGACATGCCCAAAATAATGACTATGCAAAACGTCCTACATTCAGTATATTATTTACTTCTTTGTGTAATATACCAATGCACCTAGACCTCGTTAGGTCCCTTGTGCTTCCTCTTGTAGGCGGGAGATTTACTGCGTCGTCCAACCTATTGATTTAAAATAGTTGACGACGTCTTTATGTGGAATCTCCCTAATTTCGGCTAGTAATGGCCAGTTCGTGCCCAGCATGGAGTTCCGTTCAAATGTGAGGGCGGGACAGTCGCAAAAAATGTGTTCCACGGTCTCATTTTCTTGTTCACAGTCTCTACATAATTCGTAGCCTGCAGTGGCCAGTTAGAACGCCCGTTAGCGTTTTCGCTATTGACTTATCTGGATAGCTCAGCATTATTTTTGCAAAGTTGCAGTTGTGGTATCATCCCATTTTCCTTTAAACAGTCGATGGGAGTATTCTTTAATAATGTCTTTATTCGCTGTTGTTGTCAATCCAGTGGTGGGGATGGGACCAACTAGTTTTCGTCCCGCAGCCGCCCTGGCCAGCGAGTCAGCGGTATGATTACCTTAAGATATGTCATGTCCCTTGATCCAGGTTAGGTTGACCACAATATTTAAAGATATGTTAGTCAGGGCTTGATGACATTCTAGTACAAGTCCCGAAGTAATGCGTGGTCTCTTCAGGGCTAGTAATGCTTGCCTACTATCTGTATAAATACAGATCGTATGGTTGGTGATGTTGCGGCTTTTAATTTCGTAAGCCGCTAAGGTTATGGCCGTCAATTCGGATTGAAGCACGCTGGGTTCGGCGCCCATTGTCCATCCGATTTTCAGGTTTATGGCTGGTGAGTATATGCCACAGCCTGTGCCCACCTTGGTCTTAGAGCCGTCAGTGTACAGGCTAATGGTTCTTTTAGACTCGCCTTTTATTGGTATTGTTTCCTTTATGTTAATAGTGTGGGGTTTATTGAAAACGAACTTTCTGCAACTGAGTCCGCTCTTGCCTGTAGAATTGGAAGTTCTTTTATAACATCCCTCCACAGGCGTCGTCCAGTTGAGCCAGTGCCTACATTAATATCTAGACCGACCATGCTGAGGCGTGTTAGAGTCATTAAAGCCGCTTCCCTTACAAAGATATCAAGGGGGGTGAGATTCAATATCACCTCCATGGCTCTAGTCGATGTAGTCCTTATAGTACCTGTGATGTTTAAACATGCTATTCTTTTTTACAAGGACCAAAAATTTTAATCTTTTGAAGTGAGTGGCATTTTATTTAATTTAGTTACAACTTTTATTCTCCATTTTACAAAAAACACCCGTATAATATTTTGTTTACAATGGAATTAAAACAAAACAATAGCTATCGATATAAAAAATGCTTCCTGGTCCACGCCTTACTTCTATGATGAATATCAGGTGACATCTGGTTTAAACCATTTTGCCACTAAAAAAATTTAGAGATTATGTTTTTTGTTTATAATTATTAATTATAATTTATTTTAAAAACTATTTAATATCACATATAATATGATAATTTATTTAATTAAAAGCCATGTAAGTATTTACAGGGATTATCGACGAAAATTTTAATTAATTAATTAAAAAATGAAAATGAAATATAATACCAATAAAATAACCATTTTAAAGTTTTTTTCGTAGGATCGTAAAGAACACTTTAGAAAATGACCAAATTTAAAGAAGTTTTGCAGTTTTGGTTATTTGAGCTATCTATCGTACTGTTTGTTTTAAAGAAAATATATAAAATGACTTTGTTAGAGTGCCAAACCTATTTT
Source organism: Listronotus oregonensis (assembly GCA_019359885.1). NCBI lineage: Eukaryota > Metazoa > Arthropoda > Insecta > Coleoptera > Curculionidae > Listronotus > Listronotus oregonensis. The sequence goes on along the minus strand of JAHBCN010027200.1, from coordinate 1,674 downwards.
TTTATATTGTGTGTAAGGTTATTATTTTTTTTATATGTTTAATTAATTTTTAAAGCAAAATTCCGAACAAAATTATTTATTGTCATTCAGTTGACTTGCAATGTGCTAGGTTGTCAAGTTTTTCATTTTTCACTTTTTGTTAAATTTAACCCACTGCTAACTTTAACAACGTGATCGTTAAAAATTGTACAAAGACTTTAAAATAAAAATTGCATATAAAAAAAATACGACAGGTAGATTAAATATAAGCAACCAAATTGTTAGGTAATGTTATTAAGAAATGATCCAATTTATTATTAATACAGTATTAGGCCTAAATACAGCCCAGTCGGGCCAAGACTATTGCCGTTTTGGAAATACCGAATAATTCCGATTTTTTTACTTTGGTTGTTATTATTATAAAAATACAAAAATAACGAATTGCGAATTTTGGGGTACCTATTTGTTTCTTAGAATCCATTGACGCAACCCAATTCTTGTTTGGGTATTCAATGTGGATAAATATATTTTAAATATCGTTTTTTTTTTGGGACCTCTAAATTGTTTCATTTTTTCTATTTTATAGAAAATATTTAAGTTCAGATGGTCCAGACATATTTTTGTTAACTCCTCTCTACGACAAGCGCCTGCTTTGCCAAAAAACGTAGCCACTTTTATATGTAAATAAGTATCATCTGGCGCTTCATCCATGAATTTCGATATTTCTTCTTTTAAAAAGACTTTAGCCTTTTTGCATCTAAAACCAACGCTTTGTTTTTTACTGATACATTTTAGCATGACGTATCTAGACCATAATGTATTGGGTTTACATGTTTTTGATAAATAAGAGAAATAGGCCAGAAAAATATATTTTTTAAAAGGCTTCACACCCTTACTTTGACACTAGCTCTCAAACATAACAAATTCTTTTTCATACCTGTGACGAGATTTAATGGGCAGGAGATCTATACTTGCTTTTTCTGATGCTTCGATAATCGATGCTGGTAAATCGTCGTCAGAATCCATTGAAAATGTTTCTTCAATTTGGTTGAAAAATGCGTGACAGAAAATTAATTTTTAATAGATGCATAAACAATTAGTTGGTTGCTATGGATTCTTAAATAATTTATATGGAGTTATTAAAAATAAATATGTACTTACATTTGGTAAATTAGGATTATTTTATTTTATTTAATAAATATTATAAAAAAACTGCAAAATTACAGCATAATTCAGTTTATTCAAATATGTAAACTATTATAAGCAAAATTAGGCATTATTTTATAATTAGATAATACTTTATGTTTCAAAAACTAAAATATGTTACTTTTTGCACTAGTGCGGAAAAGCATAGTTTTTTGCATGCTTAAGAAAAATAACCTTTCCGCACAGTGCGGGAAAGTGACACTTTAATTCAAATACGTGCACGAAAGTGGACAAATATGACGGTCGTAGAAAAAATTACCATTTTCTGTATTGGTTTTAATGCTTTATGCACAATTTTTAAAAAGATGTGCTAATGGGTTGTTGTTAAATTTTGAGCACCAAAACAACTTATATTTTGCTCTGTAAGCTGTTTAAAAAGTTCCAACCAGCAAGGAGAGACATAACTTTTTATTTTTTTGCATTTATTTTTTAAATTTAATTACGTTTATGAAATTGTATTTTCATAATAACAAAAAATTAGTAAAGAAA
>JAHBCN010027199.1:0-10176 GCA_019359885.1 Listronotus oregonensis | reverse complement strand
CACATTTTTAAACAACAAATTAAAAATTGTTTAATGTTATGTAATTTTTACGATTAATGTAAACATAATGACAATATTTTTTTTTTATACAATTAATGATGGACTAAAAGGCCCTAGTTTAGTTTTCTTGGGTTTTTATTTTTATAAACTGTTAACTGTTGGGATAATTTTCATGGTTACAATGGTTAAAAAAATTATTATTATGGAAATTACCCGAAAAATAGTCAGAGCAAAACAATAAACACGGAAAAAAAAACAAGGCGTTTAATATATTACTTGCTAACTTCTTTCTTAAAATGCCTTTTTAAAAAAACCCTTTTTATAGATTCTTATCAGCTAGGGTTCATGATTTCTCGAGCTTATCAATTTCTCGGGTCTCGAGAATTCTCGAGGCTAATTTCTCGGGTCTTCTCGGGTTGTCGAAAATTTAAAAATTCGTGTACTACACTTTGTAAACCGTCTAAACTCAGCTAGAGTCGAAACACTAATGAACGTGTTTGTATTACAGTGTTCCCAAAAGCTCGTGAAAATTCCCAATTTTTCTGTGAAAAATCCCAGAACCCCTTGATCAAAATTAAATAAAAAAATAATTTAGAAATGACTTTTTTTCAAAAAAGTTCAAAAATACATAAAAATAAAATCTCATGGTAACAATGGACATAGATAGCAAAATGAATTAAAAAAAATAAAAGTTTCTAAACAAAAAAAAAAATTTCCCAAAAATTTTTAAAAATCAATCTTTTTTCAAAAGGTTTTCCTTTTTAGAAGACTTAAATGTTTTTCATTTAATGAATAATTTTGGCAGTAGTTTTCACTAGAAAGACAAATTTAAAAACACACTGCATTTAATGCCTCACTGGATGCGAACGACTGTACTCGCTCAGTCTCGGCATTATTGTGGGCAACAAAAAGAACTTGACATTTTTTTTCCTTTCGTATTTTGTGGACAACAACCATAAAATCGAAAGGGCAACAACATGCAGAGAGATGCTAAGTAGCAGTTGATCTATAATTCCCCGAAACCCCCTAAAGAATTAACCCGTATTAGATTAATTAGGCAACAAGAAGCAATATTTGAAAAGATACAATGGTCAAACCATAACCCAGGGTATAAGGATTTAATAGGTACTTGTCATTAGTAGTCCATTTAATATTAAAATTGATAAATTGTCAAATTCTATAAATTGAACTGAAAACAATCGAAAGTTGAAAATTCCCCTAGATATTGACAAAATTCCCCTTTTTTCCCTATTGTGGGAAAAAAATCCCTAGAACTAGGAAATAATTTCCTAGGTTGGCATTTTTGGGTGTTTTACCTACTGTATTGTATTATGATAAAACGACCCCGCCAGGGCTTGCCGCGCGCGATCGGCGAGATAAAAGGGGTACCACTGCGTTTCCGTGCCGCCCCGCCGCCGCGCGTTTAAACAAACGGCAGACGCAAATACTTTATTTTATAATTTCATAGACTCAAATATGATTTCTCGAGTTCTCGAGTTTTCTCGAGCTTAATTTCCCGGGAACAAAGCTCAACGATTTCCCGGAATTCTCAAGTCGAGAATTCCCAGGGAATGAACCCTATTATCAGCGTATATGTGCTTTATGGCCGGTTGCACCAACACTTTTGCGACACTTGAGTTGTTCTTAAGCATTAACTGCCCCTTAAGTTTTAAATGTTTCTTGCACCAGCTGAAATTAGTCCTTAATGGTCCCTTAACTTTAAGTGTAGGATTTTCTGTACTTAATGATCCCTTAAGACCCTTAAGTAATTTGAAGTTGACATTTGACAAATATTTTGTTTTGTTTATTTATTTTTCGTTTGTTTGCAGTTTCAAATAATTAGTTTGATAAAAATTATGTAAAAACGGAGTTTTTAAACAATGGTGTTTTGGATTGTGATATAAATGCGATGTTAATTAGATTTCCAAGAAAAATGTAGAGACAGTGAATTTTTATAACTTGTGGCAATTTTGAGATTTATTTGCCTTTTTTTATTCTTTTGGACATTTTTCTGTTATTTTTAAAAAGAACTGTTTTGACGAGATGGATAATCTTACATTTTTCAAAAGGTTCAAATTAACAAAACCAACAGTGCTCAGCTTACTTGAGCAAATCAAAGATGAGCTTTAGTTTAAACATGACAAGTTTGTATTAGATTTTAAATTTTAGGTATTTACTTGTAAATTAGGAATATTTAATTTGTTCATATAAAATAATTATAGTTTTTTTTAAATTATGTATTTGTGTTTATATTTCATATTGACAATAATTATTCCCTTTTCATGGCCGTAAAGAAAGGCGCCCTTGATCTTTTTTTCCCATATTGTTATTGATTTTGCAACAAAAAATCACAAAGTAACGACCGAGTTTGTATTATTATGTCTATAAAATGAAAAAAAAATACTTTTAATTATTTACAAAGATTCAAGTCTATTATTTCTATCATTTAAATGACACACAAACTAGAAAAGGAAAGATCTAATATCAGTTAATTCTGATTATTCGCGTTGTAAAGGCCAACAATAAAAAAGAAGAACGATGCAACGTTGCCATCTTTCTAAGTAGTCTTAGTTAAGTTGCAATAAAAATCTAATGGTGAAAGCGAAAACAATTTAAGTTACCCTTAATTTTAAGAGCTTTTTTAAAAAAGGTCTACTTAAGATACTTTTGGTGCAACCGGCCATTAGACCTTTTATCGTACTGGCTGAGTTTGGAAAAGTATATCGCTCTTTCGTGTGTTCCGTATGAAATAACTCGCTGGTGCGGTAAGTCTGACGCAGCTGTTTAGGCGGACGGGTTTGGGGGAAAATAATTTCCGCCACGTAAAAAATAACGATAAATTAATAAGGCAAAAATTGAGAGTTTAATTAATTTTTGGGTTGATTTATTTAGTAAAAATGTTATTTTGATTTATTCCTTATTTACATTTTGTCTTGGGAGGCTTCAGCCTCTTTCTCCCTATATATGAAGCTGCCACTGACTTATTCTAATGCAAATATTTTTTAAAGATTAAGTTTAAATTTTTAGTTTTTTTGGGAAAATTCATTTCTGTGGTATTTGTAAGGCATTTAGAAAAATATGAGTCGTTTTCCAAATATTTGTGTTTATTTAAAAAGCAAACATTAGTTATCACCATAACGTGTAGACATTTTGGTATAAACCTTTTGTTATCCCAATGACTATACAGATAATTTAAATATTTTCTTTAAGATGCATGATTCATTTCTATGTTTGTGTTGAATTCCTTTCATCGGGAAAATCCGATGAAACAACAACGTTTGGTATTTTCGGAATTCAAAATTTCTTACTTGTTTTGCTTTCTACCCAAATAATATTTTTTTTTTTTAATCTGTAAACTCTGCATATTTTCAAATCAGATTCTGCTTGGAATACATTTTTTAAAAGTCTAGGAAATGGAATCTCCTATATTTCTTAACATCTCAATGGTCCAATTACTTAGTGTCTATATTAACAAAAAAAAAATGTTAATACAGATTATATTGCCTAAAAAGAACATTTTATAACTTAATATTACTTTTGCCATATATATTTTTTTTTAAACTTAACTTTATAAAAATGCTTTAAGCATTTTAAATTCAGATATAAAAAGCCCGCGTCAAAACAACACCTAAACTTTTAAAATGCCGCGTGACGTCACAATGAGTCATAATCATTCCGATTTATTAAGAAAAAAAAAAAAATTTTATATATATATATATATATATATATATATATATATATATATATATAAAATATATATATATATATATATATATATATATATATATATATATATATATATATATATATATATATATATATATATATATATATATATATATATATATATATATATATATATATATATATATATATATTAAAGTAAACCGGATCTCATATATGGGGAAAAAAAAATGTCGGAATTTTGTTCGTCTGGACCCTAAAAAAACGTTTCCCCCTTTCCCAGATATTGAGATAGCCGAAATTTGACTCGATTAAACGAAGTTAACCCTTGCCGCTCGTCGCTCAAAGTTTAAAAAAATTAAAATTTTTGGAAAAAGAGTTTGACATATGGAGCCAAAACCCCAGAATGGTAAATAAAAAAAACACGCTTAATATTTAAAAAGAAAGCTAATTTTGTTCTTCAAAATTTATATACTAAAATAATTGTTGTTATTTTAAGTCAAACCGAGTTACAACAGCCTTTACCCCCAAAAAACGGGGACCTGGTACCACTAGGAGCATACTTCGTATATTTTGTTATTAAGTGAAAAATTTTTGTTTTTTTTTGGTATTTTTTTGATTTTTAAGTATATATAAAAAAAAAAAAACAAGAAATTTTATAAGTCTAATGACTTTTTTTATTTTAAAATATAAAAATCAGGTATATAATACATACAAAACAGACACAAAAAAGATACAGACGTAGTACCTACATGAGTTGAAAATTTTTAAATAGTTATCTAATCTATTCTGGGAGCTTTTTTTAAAAGTAGTTTTGAAACGTCAGGATATAATGCTCGGCATTTCCCTTAAACTTGCAGGACATATTGTTTTTTGTTCTTCATTTTTTGTAAGAAGGTTGTTAAAGTCGGTTTTTAAATTTTTTACACCACGCTCAACCATATCATTAACTATTTTTAATGTTTTGACCTTTTTTAATCCTTTTTGGAAGTCATTATTTTGAGGCCAGGTGTTTGGATGTTGTCTTGGGAAAATATGTTTTTATATTAAATCGGTCAAAGAAGGAAAAACGTTTCTTTGGTAAGTAAATTTACCAATCCTCCATCAACTACCTTTTTTAAATTTTTTTCTTTACTAATTTTTGGATTTACAACCCTAGTTTTGCTCTGAGGGTTTTCATCTGTGCTACTGAGCAATTTGTTAGCCATTAACAACTTTTCATCGTCTGTAATGGGGGGATAAAAAAACGATAATCCCACCAACTCTGCATTCAAATACCACAAATGATTCAAAAAATTTGGTCAGAGCTATGTCTGCAATGTCGTTGTCACATTCTTTATAGTCTAACAGACTATGAAAAATCCCTAAATCTTGCTTTGGTGCAAGATAAGCTTTTGAAGCACTAAACCAAGCTTGACAATAAATTTTAACTAGGAAAACAGAAATAGCACGCACGAACTTTCTTCTTCTTTAGACATCTTAAATTGACGACGAAAAAAAAAAATATTTTTAAGCAGTAAATAGCCTTTGCCATCCACCTAGCGTGATGAATGGCTCCGGGTTCAAAAACCCACAACATTGCCACTGGTGATCCAACAAATACGAAAACCCAAACCCGCAATAGCCCCTTGTAGTCATCTCGGGGGGTGGCTCTCAGTTAATTTGGTCTTAATTCAGCAGTAACATTTGCAATTACTTCTGGAGTTAGCTGTTTTTTGTATTAGATTGTCACTGATCCTGTGTCCTATTTTCCTTTGTCCATTTTGGGCCACGCAGTAAGGAATCTTTTAAAAAATGTCTGGATGAGGTCCAGTGGTTGATCCCTTTTTTGTGTCGAATACGCCTCTTAACAAATTTTTAAGATATGGTGACGGCAAGCTAGGTATAACAATTCTTTTCCCTAACTTTTTCCCCAATATGACGCATGCCCCTTTTTGAGTTTTCCCCGTTTTGGGATGCTGTCGTGTCGAAGCACATCGCCTTGACGGTGTTGGGAAGACCCCATTCATGTAGACATTCATATACGGCTACGGCTTGCCCCCTCCCCGGGAGCTGTTTGCTGTTACAGGAACCCCCAGCAGCTTTTCCCTTTTTCCCCAAAAGGAAATAGCAATAGCTATTCGCTCACATTGCTCTTTTTTTAAAATAACCGGTAAAGTTTACCGTCCCAATGGACAACCACGGGCTTTTTTCAGGTATGTTCACTTTATAAAAAAATTTTTTAGTATATTGTTTTTGAACATTTGCCTTTTATAATGTAATGCCGATATTTTGTACTCAAGAGGGTCAAGGTTTAGTGCTTCTAGAGTAGCTATTAAAATTCTCGTGGCATTACTGTCGGATACTTTACATCGATCTAACAAAATCGACAGTTTCATGTTTAAAATCTCTTTAACCCCCCTTGCAAATGAAACTTTCATCCTCTTGCCCCAGATGGTCCTGGATCTTCTACAGCTTCTTTAGGGATGTCCTTTTCCCTCCAAGCTCTCAAGTTCCTAGTGGATGCTGTCCCTTCAGTGTCTTCTTTTTTTTTCTTCTTCTTCGAACTCGTCTTCATCAAAATTCCCTACTTCTTTATTAATAAGTATTTTTTAAAAAAAATAACTATAATCTATTATTTATCTTTTTAGAATATTATTAAAAAAAAAAACTCACCAATATAAAAAATTTTCTTTCTTGGATTAGTCGGTTCATTTTTGCAAGTTTTTTTTGCGCCTTGATTTATTCAGCTCGAGACAACTTAAGATCCACCCCAGTCATGGAACCTGGGCGGCCCTTCTGCCTCTGTTTTACGAGAAACGCTTTATCTTCTTCCGTTTCATCAGAGCCAAGGCATTTGTTGGGGCAATATCAAAGAGATCGTCCCAAATTTTTAACAAACTGTTTAAATTTGTTCCCTTTAAACCCTTCCGATGTTTTCTTCCGATCTTTTTTAAGAGTTCTCCACTCGGCGTGAAGTTTTTCTAGCTTAGTAATTGCATCTTGCTCATGTTTAGTCATGTATTTCTCTCAAAAAAGAACACTTTTCGTATGGCAAGTTTTTTCTGATTCTCTTTCAGTTAATTTCACAGTACGTAAATTATAAAATAAAAACAATTTTAAAAAGACGATTTTTAGGGGAGGGTTTTCAACCGGTGATCTGGGGGAATGGGGAAACCCACAAGAAATATTTTTTTCCTTGGTCCGGGTTTGCACCCGATGGGATGCCATTCCAGAGTTTAAATAGGTAAATAACAGTTAAAATATATTCCCAAAATTTAATTTCAATAAAATGTTTTCAAATTTTTTAAAAATACTATAATAGTTATAAAAACAATAACACACACTTGGAAAATTAAAAAAAAAAAAAAAATTTTAAAATATCTTACTTTTTAAAAATTGTTCGATCTTTAAACCCGCTCAAAGGCACTTTAGAAACCCAAACTGAATAAATGAAAGGTCGGTTGTACGCTGAAGTAAAATCACCATCCCTAAAATAGAAATTAGATTTTTTCCCCCCTTTTTTCCCGTCAAACGGGTCTTTCTTTGGGGAAACCCAGTCAAAGGGAAAAGCCCATATAATAAAAAAATTAAATTTGAACAAAAAATTTTTTATGTTTGAAAATTGAGTTCCAAAAAAACTTTTTAAAAAAGAAAATGTTAAATCCGAGACACATAATGTAAAAACCCCTAAAATTCTCAGAATACTCCCAAACGAGCTCCTACTGGTACCTGGTTACGTTTTTGGGGTCAAAGGCTGTTGTAACTCCGTTTGACTTAAAAAAATCAACAATTATGTATAGAATATAAATTTTAAAGAACAATATTAATATTTTTGGGGATATTAAGCGTGTTTTTTTTTTAGGGTTTCCGTTCTTGAGTTATGGCTTATTATGTCAGCTTTTTGGCCCAAAAATTTGGGGTTTTTTTAAACTTTGAGCGACAGGGGATGGGTTGTCGTTTAATCGAGCTCAAATTTCGGGTATCTCAAAAAATCTGGAAAGGGAATCGTTTTGTGGGGTCCCGACGAACAAAAAATTTTGAACGATTTTTTTTCGGTCAATTTTTAAAATATATATATATATATATATATATATATATATATATATATATATATATATATATATATATATATATATATATATATATATATTACAGTAGGTCCGCTAATCCGAACTCCCAAAAAATCGGATTCTCCGAGGGAATCCGCACAAAATCTAAATTACAGTTTTTGCAGTAGGTTTTTATAATCAGTCGATTTCTTAATCCGGATCGTGTTCGCGATTTATGTTTTGGGAAAATTCTAGTTGGGAATACTTGCTAAAAATTTTTTTATTGGGACCACCCGGTCTTGGTCTAGAGGTATTATTGATGAGCAAAACAAGACCAAAACCAAGACCGGGGCTAGTCTTTGGGCTTTTTAAGCCCGGTCTTGGTCTTGGTCTTAACCCAAAAAAAAAGGTCTTTGTATTGGTCATGGTCTTGCACCACCCGGGGGTTTTGGGCTTGGTCTTGCTGCAAAAGTCTTGCTGGTCTTGCTTTTTTTTTTTGGGAATTAATTTAAACTAAGCAATCTTAAATAAAATATATATTTTTTTAATACTTAAATATTTTCAAAAAAAGATGGGGACTATATTTTTTGTTTTTTAAAAATTTTTAAAAAATACCAATTTTTAAACTTAAACAAAACATTTTAATTATTTGATTAAAAAACATATTTTCAAGGAATGGGTTTATTTTTTTATTTCCCGGGCCGGATTTCCCCTTTTTTTCCCCCCCATAAGCTAATAATTTTTCCGCCTAATAAATTTAATATTTTTTTAAAAGTAAACTCCCCGTTATTCTCATAAAAATTTAAATTTAAAAAAATTTAACAAAAAATAAAAATTTTACAGAAAATTAAATAACAATTCTTTTTTAAAAAAAAAAAATTTCAGGGGTTTTTTAAACTTTCCTAAAAAATTAAAAAAAAATATTCTTACCATTACGTTTTTTTAAAAATGTAAAATTTTCTGCCTATAATATTTTCCGCCCTAGGCTTCAGCCTACTCAGCCTTTGCGTAGATCCACTCCCCTTTTTGTTGCTCTATTTTTGGTTAAATTAAGACTCTAACCCCCCTTTTTTTACATTTAGTGGCATATAGAAACATTTGAGGGATGAGAATTATATAAATTTTCTTTGAAGAAGCCGATAAAATTAAATCAAATACAAAACTGTGTACTGTGTGAGCAGAAAAAAAAGAGTTTTAATTTCATCCATATGTGAAATTTATGTGAAAATAATTCTGATATGTAAACAGTGACTTCTGATTAAAAAAAAAAGTTATTTAAAAAACTTTTCAGTTTATATAAACTTTTTCCCTTTTAAAAAGGTTAAACATTTGCCGTACAAAATTTGTAGAAATACTTTATAAACAATCTGCAGATACAAGGGGGGTTAAAGCTGGATATTTTAAATATTAAAATTTTAGTGAAAAAAATAAACATACAAAAAATTTTAGACAAAAAGGGCATAAAATGTAAAATTATTATCTATTCCAGGGGTTTTTAAACAATCCACTGCCACTCAAGAAAACTCCCTTAATTTTTTGCTTTTCCCAATCCTTTTCGCTGTATATTATCAAAAAAATTAATGTTATTAAAAACAATGGAAAAGTAGATGGTTTTTTAAAAATTATTTTCGGTTTTTACTTTTCCGTCTAAACCGGACGTGATTTTTCAATCTATTTATATAAACAGAATTTTCATATGGCAAATATATTTTTCATTAATCCATTATTTCACATTATCTTAATTTTTTTAAAAAAAAAAACTAATGGTGCTACCCTTTCAGTGTGAAACAAAAAAACGTATTTCTGAGATTTGGGAATTTTTTATCCACCCTGTAAGTAAAACTCGATAGCTAATTTGAAAAAAAAAAAAATTAAAAAAAATAAAAGCAATTTTCAGCTTCCATAACTTTTGTATCCCTAGTTTTTCTCTGTCGTAAACGTTTCGGGGATGTCAAGCTTTGTCAGACCATTGAGCCAACATCTCATTATTTTTTTAAACGTGTTATTAAATTTACTCGTTATCGTTGTTAAACAACTATAGAACTAAAAGAACAAAGTGATCGATTTAATTATTATTTTATTTAAGAAACTTTACTTATTAAATAATCGCCCCTTTTGGCAGTTCTTGACACAGTTTTTGTCATGTCTGTATAAAATACCTCTCTGTATATTGAATATAACAATAAAATATTACAATATCAAAAAAAAATTGCAGAAGTGCAAGAGTCTTGCAGGTCGGTCTTGGGGCTTGCGTGTCTTGCCCCCTCGGTCTTGGTCTTGGTCTTGCATACCCCGGTCTTGGTCTTGGTCTTGCAAGCGAAAAAGGGGGTCTTGGTCTTGGTCTTGCTGCAAGGGGGCCCAAAACCAAGACCCAAGACCAAGACCCCGGGCTCGCTGGGTCACTAAGAGCAAAGATAAATACTACGGATAAGATGAAACATTCAATGCTATATTTTTTATA
>JAHBCN010027198.1:0-10245 GCA_019359885.1 Listronotus oregonensis | reverse complement strand
TTTTTAAAATCAAATTTAAATTTTTTTTTAAATTTTTTCTACTACATAACTTTAAATTAAAAAAACACCAAGAGGCGATGAAAATTCTTTACTGATATTGCTAATAAGATACCTTTTGGTTTAACCTATTTATATCATCAATAACATTAAAATTTTAAGTTGCAAATATTTTAAAGCCTCAGTGTCTTCTTGACAGCGGCTTAGGTTTTAGATTGATAAAACTAATGAGTAGGCGGCTGTCTGTTGTTGCCTTGGGGACCGTACAACACTGATGATGGCAAAGGAACCGAAACGGGCTGATCCGGATAATATATATTTAAGGTAGGTTTCGTTTTTTTTTCGTCAGAAAAAAAAGAAACTTTTAAAACTCTAGAATAGTCAGCAATATTTTCAAATATATTTATATATTTTTTTTTTTTTTTATAAAATATAAAATCTCATATATTTTTCTTTGGTTTCAGTTCCTGGATGGTAATGCCTAAATTTGTGTGAAAACAACCAATTTAAATTAAATCAGAGCTTTGTGGGAAAAAATGAACCCCTGTTGCTGTTGTTTTAAAAAAAAAATTTTCTTCATATCCCGACACTTTCCATAGATGAAACAATTTTGGGAAAAAACAAGTTTTGGAAAACCCTAAGGTCAGTTAAAGGTATTCAAATACTTTTTTAGTGTGAGTTTTAACGCATTGTTTAAGGTAGTTATATCGCGAAAGTCATTTTAAAAAAAGTTTACGCATTAAAAAATTTGTGGCCATTTACCTTTTTGTCCAAACGAAGTGTTAACACATAAACAAAACGAAATAATTGTTTATTTGTCTTTTTGTTCAAACAAATAAAAGTATTTAATAAATCCAAATTTTAATAAAATTACAACAGAAAAAAAAAAAAACATTCAATTCACATACGATCAAATGGCCAAATGAATGTAAAAAAAATATTCAGCACCGGTGGTGATCATAGCCGCTCCCCGCTTTGCTAAATTTTTCCCAAAGTATGTTAAATGGAACTGAGCAATCCTGTAGTATGTAGTCGTTGACCAGAGTTTATTAATCAAAGGGGGGGGTTTTGACATCCGCCATATTAAAAAATCTTGTGTGACGTCAAGTAGGGTCCACCCCGGGCCCTGTTGGTTTTTTGCCGGACAGTGGCGTAGAAAAAAGGGGGGAAACGAAAAACTGTTTTTTACCGAACAAAATTTATATTTAAAAAAAATAAATGTAATTCAATTAAGTATTGAAATTAAAAATTAAAGCGACAAGAAAATATAATCAAAATTTAGAGTTTTACGTCGTCAAAAAGAAACGGTGAAGAGAGCCAAAACAGTGCGTAATATCAAAGAGAATAAAATACGGTGCTTAGCTATTTTTAAAATGTGGTAATATGTATGAAATCTTTGCACCAAAGAACATGACCCCAGAAAGAAACCAGTTATCAATCATAAAAAGTATAAATCGAAAGGGAAAAAAAATATATGTCCTTTATTTTTAGGAATTTAAAACCCTCAAAGGCCAAACTATATGATGTACACCTGCAAGCTGCAAAAAATTTTTTTTTACATAAAAAAAATCTGCCCATTTTTATTGATTTTTTCCCTTTCCCTTTTTTAATTTTTTTACCAATCGCTATCAAGAACTGATATGTTAAATATAAATTTTAAGGGAAAAAAAGTTTTTAAATAACCCAACTTAGCTGTCAGCTTTTTTTTCCAAAAAAATAAAAAAAAAATTATGCAAGTTGATGCAATGCAAATTGGGTTTTTTAATGCTGTGTTGCTATGTACCGTTACCAAAAAAAGATCACAAACGACGCTTACGAATTTATTAATTTTTCAACTGAAACTCAAAATGAAGGGGGTTTGGAAATGTTCCCGAAAGTAAAGTTAATGCGGCTGTTGAAAATAGTGTTCCACTATATCCCAAAAAAAACTCACACATCGTTGGAAAAATTTAGGAAATTTTTTCCAAGCAAAAAATTACCAATTCCCCCAGACAACAACTACAGGCGAGCTAAATTTAACCAAAAAAAGACGGGCATGGAATTTTGCGTAAAGCAAAGGGGGGAAGACAAAAAAAAACTGTTTTAAAAGTAATGTGGAATATCGTTCCAAAAAAAAACTGCAGGAAAAATATTTTCAAAATTTAATATCGTTTAAAACCCATTCCACGATATTCCTTTTAAAAAGCCAGCTAGAGACGCCCGAAATGCGAAAAGGAGAAGTCTCCAAAACATAAAAAAAAAAGGAAAAAAATTTTTTTAAAAAACCCCCAAAAAAATAATGTACCACCTACAAGCTTCAACCCCCCTTGAAAATACAGAAAATAGACACTTCCTGGGGGCCAACACCCCCCAATCGTTTGACACTCCTCACAGCAAAAATAGAGAATAGTGCTACTACAAACATAATTAAAAACAATTTAACCGATTTTCTAACAATACTCCTGTAACCTACAATAATTTTTAATTTTTATATTAATTTTTAATTTAAAATGAGTTTGAAGTAATTACCTTTCCTAGCTTAAAAGTTATATTGTTCTTATTAATTATTGTTTTTTATTGTTTTAAAAAAAAAAAAAAGTTGTATTAAAATAAAATGTTTATTTAACTAAAAGGAAAAATCTTACCAAATATCCCCGCCCCTCTAATTTTTTTCTGGGGAAAAAAATTGGAACACTTTTTCCCCAATAATTGTTTTAACAAATAGCATTCGGGGGAAAAAAAACCTCGTCTTCGACTCGGATTTTTAAAACCACTCTCGCTCATGCTATTTTTAAAAAAATTTTTAAAACTCTTTTTTTGTTTGATTAAACGTTAAAACTTCTAATTTTGTGTGAAATTGAAAGATTTTCTAGTATTTATTTACATTTATTTTTCAAACGGTACGTTGCCAGTCTTTAATTTTATTTTGCTGATTTACTCTAGTCTTTGTCTAATTTACTTTACTAGAATTTTTTAAATTTCTTCTTATGCTTAAAATAACAATAAAATATATTATTTCTAGTTTAAAAATATGGTTCTAATAATTTTAATTAATTGCTAAGAAATGTTTAATTTAAATAATTAATTAAAAAATTATTTTAATTAATTGAATTTTATTTTAAAATAATTTTTTTTTCTTTTGTATAAACTCCATAAATTCTTAAGTCATTATAATATAAGGACAAACATAACTTTATATCTAAAGAAATTCCTTATCGTAAATATACGCATACTTAGTCTTCGAAGATGCATTAACTTTTATCACACATTAAATTATTCACAAAAAAAAAACAACAAAAATTGCGCACACATTTTAAACCACCTTATATAATAGTGATCCAATTTATCGATAAACATAATATACAATCCTAATATTACCATAGCATAGACTAAATTTCTACTTTGTAAATGTAATTTGGCACGCAAATGCCTTTTCCTACGAGCGTGCGGAAAAGTCCACCTTTTTTCCCACGCATTTAAGTGCCAAAAAATTACTTTTTTCCCCACATGTGAACTTTTTCACGCCGTGCGGAAAAGTAAAACTACTCTAAAATCTTACAGGTAAGGAAGATTTATATGTAATTTAGTAATTGTAGGCTATTTCATGCAATATACGAAGCCATTGAAAAATTTTAGTTTATTCTTTTTTTTGTTTGTTACTTCGTAATTTTCAATATTTCAACTAGGACAAAAAAAAAACTTTTTTTTTAAATTTCCCTGTATAATAATAAAAAAATGATTATGACAAGTCAAGCAACAATATGTAATCTTGGTGATTTTAACACATGTCAGTTTTTTTTTTTCGTTTCCATATGAACAAGCAATTGCACAAATGAATTTCAATACAAACAAGCATTTTTTTTAAGAAAAAAGGGTCATAGTATCTTTTTTTTTAAGAAATAAAAATCCGACAAAAAAAAATTTTTTAAAATGAGTAGTTCCGATGAGGAGCTCCCCATTCTATCCCCGGATGCCAAATACCTTAAGTTTGAATTTATTACCAGCAAAATCTCGTGAAAAATATGAGAATCAATATAGTAATTTCGAAATCTGGTGCTTCAGCAAGGGGACAAAAAGTATTAAAGAAGAAAGAAGTGTTTTGGGCCCCCTATTTTGCGGATTTAAAAAAACATATAAACCTACTACTTTATGGAGTAAGTATTCTATGTTAAAATGTGTCCAAAAAGAAAAAAGGAACCTTGATTTAAGTTCATATTTCAAGCTAACATCACTACTTAAACACCAAAGCGTGGGATCCCCAAAAAAAAAAAAAACTTTCAGCAAAGAAGAAGTTTCAAGATTTAAAAAAAGATGCCCTGATAATATTTATCTTCTAAAAAAATTGCTACAATTTTTCTTTTTAGCCGGTGCTTGTAGGAAAATGAACTTACAAAAATAATGATTGATGACATACAGGATAAAAAAAAATTTGATAGTGGTAAAATTTCCCCTTGACAAAAAAAATAACTTTTATGCCTTCAGAAATTGCTGCATACCTAAAATTAAAAATCCAGAAGAGTACAGGGGACATAGTTTTTTTTGATCCTCTGCGTTATGTTAGCAGATTCGGGGGGAAGGGGAATTACCAATGTCAAGCGACTTGGGTGCGGGAAAACCCCGGCGGCTGAAGTTCATTGATGAATCCACAAATCAGAAAAGGATATGTCGAATAAAATTTGACCATGAAAAACCCCCCTCCTGAGCTAAGTCAACCTTCATCAAGCCGTAAAAAAAGCGTTTCCCAAAAAACCACCCGCTAAATGAAATTACAGGTTCTGCAATTAATTTACAATATGCTAATAACTGTTCTTTTGTTGTAAATGTTATCAACAAATAATTTCCATTTATAAATATGTTGTAGTAGTTTTTTAGATTAAACATAATTTAAAAAATAATTATTGCTTTAATATTGGTATTATCGACGCTCGAAAAAATTTTTTTTTCCCTTTCCCTTGCGAAATTTTGACTTTTAAAAATTGGAACACTCTTTTTTAAAACTGTTTTAACAAATAGCATTCCCGAAGGTAAAAAAATTTTCCTCGTCTTCGACTCGGATTTTTAAAACCACTCTCGCTCATGCTATTTGTTAAAACAAATTACTTAGAAACTCGTTTTTCGTTTGATTAAACGTTAAAACTTCTAATTTTGTGTGAAATTGAAAGATTTTCTAGTATTTATTTACATTTATTTTTCAAACGGTACAGTTGCCAGTCTTTAATTTTATTTTGCTGATTTACTAAAAATTTTGTCAATTTTTTTTTTAAAATTTTTTAAATTTCTTCTTATGCTTAAAATAACAATAAAATATA
Organism: Listronotus oregonensis; assembly: GCA_019359885.1. NCBI lineage: Eukaryota > Metazoa > Arthropoda > Insecta > Coleoptera > Curculionidae > Listronotus > Listronotus oregonensis. The sequence goes on along the minus strand of JAHBCN010027198.1, from coordinate 4,960 downwards.
TTATTTCTAGTTTAAAAATATGGTTCTAATAATTTTAATTTATTGCTAAGAAATGTTTAATTTAAATAATTAATTATTTTTTTTAAATTAATTATATTTTATTTTAATATAATTTTTTATTATTTTGTTTAAACTCCATAAATTCATAAGTCATTATAATATAAGGACAAACATAACTTTATATCTAAAAAATTTTTTTCAAAAAGATTTTTTTAAATTTAACTTTTATCACAAATTAAATTATTCACAAAAAAAATCGGTAAAAAGTTTTGCTACCAAGGAAGTTTAAAGGTGTAGGAACCCAATCATGGCCCATTCGATCAAAAAATCCCCAGCCCAGTATGAAAATAACTGCGGTTGGGGCCCCGCCGATTCTGCCAATAACAAAATTCCACGAAATAATTTAATGTGTTCCCTACTTACACACATAAATCGGTTTAGTTTTTTTTTTTGGGTTTTTTGGGCTTTGGTTTTAAGTGCCTATATTTTTTTTTTTTTTGGTTTCCCGGGGGGGAATTTTTTTTGGAATTTTTTAAATAAAAACCTTCTTATTTTAGTGATTAGTGTTTATTAAATTGTGACTATAATTTTGTTTTATTGTTTTTACTTATAAATCGTAAAAAATATTAGAGGTTTATGGTTTTTCTTGAAAAAAAGGGTAACATACCCGGCTTTTTTTTCTTTGGGGAAATATTTCTTTTTTAAATTAGGTGCTTCTTATGAGACGTAACGTTAGGTAACCCAAAAATAATAATATATCAATTATGAATAATATAATATGAAAATTTCATGGAAAAGGGAGAAAAGTAAGGCAATCTTAACTATCTTTGAGATTTCCACAATGTTTGTGTATTTCTGTGATTTTAAAAAAAAAAAGGTTTACATTTAGGTATTTTTTTTTTTTTTCCTTTTTTTCTTTTTCTGTATATGAAAAATCTAGGTACCAAAGTTATAAACTTTTTTAACCCCTTTTTTCTGTCTCATAAATGTTTGTTATTAGTGAAAAGTATATCCAAAAAAACAGTTATAAAAATTTCCTTTTTTTAAAGTAAAACCCGAATCTTAGGATTAGATTAAACTAATTTACACTATTTACCTCTTTTACTTGGTGATAATACGAAACTATCATACAATGTTTGAAATTTATTTTAAAAATCTTGTTTTATTTATTTAAAAATTTTTGGTAAAAATACAAAAAACAAAAAAAAACGACCATTTAAATAGAAGGCTTTTTCCATATTATATCAGATGATATAAAATCCAATATTACCAATAATTTTAAATAACTATGGGGTATCTTTAAAACCAACAATTTTTTCAAAAAAATTTAAAAAAACAGTGAATGCTTGAATTTGACATTTGATGATGTCAACTTTATAGATAGTAACAAAAATTTTTGGGAATCCGGCTCTGACCTACTATTCATTCACAAACTCCCGGGGCCAACCCCCCTTCCCGCTGCCCGCCCCTGGACAATTTTTTCTACATATTGGGCTTCCATACACCTTTAAACTTCCTTGTGCAATCGCGCACACATTTTTTAAAACCCCTTATATAATAGTGATCTAATTTATCGATAAACATAATATAAAATCCTAAATTAAAATGACTAAATTTTACTTTGTAAATGTAATTTGGCACGCAAATGCCTTTTTAAGGCACCATCATGCTTTCTCTAATAGTTTATAATTTTGCCTGAAACTATCTGTCATAGCATAGGTTTCATTCTATAAACTCCAGGACTAAAAGGGTTCTTTTCTGATAGACGTATTCTAGATTCAGAGTCCGGCCGGCCAGGTTTTGGGCGTTCTCTTTGGATTCTTGATTAAAATGATAAATTCGGGTACAGGTTAAAATAGTACTAAGCAACACAGTGAATTCAATCAGAACCACTGCCAATCCGATGCCAAGAAAAGCAACGTAATGTTCTCGATACCACTGTTCAAGTCGATCATGGCAACCCTAAAAAAGTTAAAATATATTTTTAACCAGTTGCAACAAATACAATATCTGTGGCTTTAAAATAAGGTTATTGTTGCTAAAAAAGGAATACAGAAAGCTGCATGTTTGCAACTTAAATATTTTCTCTTAGAAAAACTTAGTTTAATAAGAATGAAAAGCTTTAATAATTATTTTTTATAATTTTCTTTTACTTGTAAACGAGTTGGCCCATTCCAACTTTTCCGGGGGACATCAGTCCTGCTAAGCAGGTTAATTATTTGCATAAAATTACTTGTATTTATGTCAAAAATTGTCCAAAATTTTTTGCACAGTGAAAAGAACATAAATTGATAACTTAAGTTTATAACGTCAGAATACCCCCCCTTTCTCAAATAGAATAAATTCATAAGACTCTTATTTTAATAATTGTATTCAGCTAAGGCTTAAAACCGTCTAATCAAAAAAAGTTTTTAGAACTTGGATTAATATTTAATAGGATATTAAGATAGCCCTTGATGTGCTGAAAAATCAACGTTGAAAAATAAGTAAATTATATTAGTATTTAAGTAATAAAAACCATTTTTTATGTTACAATTTATTTGCATTAAAACGAAAAACCTATAATAGAAATGTATGGAGCATATACCTACTAGAGGCAGACTTCCCGCTCGGTGGTGTAAACAAGCGTGCAAGAGAGAAATAATAATAGGTCTATAATCTTTCTCTCTCGCACTCTTGTTCTGATAAGTTGGCAGGAGGGGATATTTACTTCACTAACCAATCAGTACGCAGAGCGATGTTTATACCCCTCCTCGCCAAACAAAGTCTTGCAAACAAGTCTTGCGAGAGTGAAAGTTTATAGACCTATGCATCTTTTTTTCTCGCACGGTTGTTCGCACTGCCGAGCGGCAAGGCTGTCTCTGGTAGTAGCTCAAAGAAGCTATATTATGAAAAAAATAGTTTATTGCATAATTTGCAGCATCAAACATCTTAAAATACTTTAAAATATCTTACTCTTTTTCGGAATACAGACATTAAAGGCCGATAAATGAAACTATGCTGAAACCAAAACTTTTAATCGAGTCAATAAAGTCTTTTTCCTGAAAGTCCTCAAGAACAGCTCCGTTTTTATTATGTCTGTTGGACCAGGTGCAGAATAGTTTTTTACACCAACTAGGGTGCTTTTCACCTCCTTCGGCGTGATAGTTAATCAAAGCCGGAGTGTCCCGTCGTAACGGCTTTGAGACTTCGTAAACATCCTCCCACAACTGTTCCACGACTTTTGCTGATGCCGGATTTTTAACTATTGGTGTTGAGTCTGCATATTTATTATTATTATTATTATCATTCATAAAAATCCGACATGACGTATCCTATGGCTCTGACTCCATAGGGCGTCATACGGAAGGTCATCGGTATCAAATACCACTCCTTGCGTCCCGTCCGCTCAGTTAGTGATCTTCGGCCCAATTCATTTGCCTCAGCTCTGCCAGCTCCCACAACGCGAGAATAGAAATGCTTCAACATTAGCTATTTTGTGTTCTTACTAGTTGCATCAATGGATCATCGGCAACCTGACAAGCAAGACTTAAAACCACCAGACTATGCATACACTTCAAGCCTAAAAGGCCACGACCTCACTGGGGGCGTAGGAGATAAATACGGAAAGTTGATGAGCGCGGATGGAGGCTACGGTGAAGATGCCAAGATGCATATTTCGTAGGCTGATGTACAGCTCGCGCAGTCCCTCGCTCGTCCACTTAAGTGCTCCAAAAGAGTAAAGCAATAGGTACAGGAACTGCTAGCATGTTAGCAGTCACAACCTTATTTATTCCAGATAATTCGGATTCCTAAATTTTCCGTAAATGTCGCCTGTAATTGCCTCTAAGCTCGTTCTTTACAGCTCTAACATCTTGAGATTCTATTTTGGTCGATACCTAAATATCGATAATTTTTTGTTGTTTTGTAGAGGGGGAGTAGCGCGCTATAAGCAAACTGGTTAGCTTCTAAATCGTTCCCGTACAGGCCCTTCTCTAGCTTAAGTTTTGCACACTAACCACAACTAACCACTTTAAAAGACTGTTGTAGGTCACGCTCACTAGATGCATAAAGTTTTAGGTGATACATATAAAGCAGATGGTTAACCTTATGCTCACGTCTTCCAGGTGGTCCATAGTGTATCCACGTGTCTTCCGAAGAGACACGAAAAAACCGAAGCAGTGATATACAGAACAGCAAAGAACTGAGTGAGTCACCCTGAAATATGCCCCTTTTAAATGTAATGGGTTCTGTAACAGTGTAGTAAAGGACATACCTCAGTGCATCGAGTTAGGTTAAGAGGAACCTAAGAACTTTAAGCAGATGCAAGTAATTCGGAGATGTTGTGTTAACGCTTTTTTGTAGTCGCTCCACGCCAATTTAAGGTTGCATTTGTATTGGATTGAGTGTTGTGTAATGCATCTATCGATTAGGAGATTTTCTTTGCAACCATTGATTCTTTTTTTCTCCTCCTCGCTGCTCCCCTACATCAGAGAGTATGGGATCAACTGCACTCAATGTTCTAGAATAAAAAAATCTGGTGAAAACCTTATTATTATTAAGTATTAAAGCAAGGATCTCTACAGTTTTTGGGTAGTTTTAAATTGCCCTTTTTTAGTATCAATATGGTTCGGCATTCAACAAACCACTCAGGAATTGGAGTGTCCCCGTTAAGCCTAAATCGAAAATTCTGTCCAAATGGTATGTTACTGGGGAATTTCTTCCCCCAGTAGTTGTTGATACCATCCGGACCAGGTATAAAGTTTTTTTCACCATCTAGGGCACTTTTCACCTCTTTCGGCATGATCGGCGCACTCTCATGCTGGAGTGTCTCGTTGTAATGGCTTGGAGACTTCGTAAACATCCTTCCAGAACTGTTCCACGACATTTGTGATTTTCAATTATTAGTTTTGCGAAAAAGCTAGAAGGCCTAGTTACGAATTTATTTGTGTCTCTTATCCCTCTAGCCTTTTCTGTAAGC
>JAHBCN010027197.1:0-10251 GCA_019359885.1 Listronotus oregonensis | reverse complement strand
TAAAACAACTTACACCCAAACTGTACGATTTTATGATAAAACAGTGATTAATTGACAGGACCAACTTTTTTCACAATTGTCCTTATTATTTATAAAAAACACTTTTAAAAATGCTTATTTTCACTTTTAATTTCTTTAAAATAATTCAGTAAAAATAATCTAGGAACATTTAGACATGTTACACGTTAAGTATTTATATTTAAAAAATATATAATTTTTTGATATTTATTATTTTGATTTATTATTTATAAAAATGTTTTTTGCTAATTTAATGGGCCACTACGACCCTGTTGAGGAAGGCCCGACGCTTAGCTGATCATGACAAACTTGATTCGCATGCCCGTGGATGGTCCAAACAAATCAAATTGCTCCCATAGGGAAATACATAGAAGTGAAACTTCTTTATACGGTTACTCTATGGATAAAACCGATGCAAATGATGAATAATCATACAGGGAGCAATATCCAGTTTTGGCATAATTTTTTTTGATCAAAATTGTGTTCTTGATAAGCCCCAAGAGACTGTTTGCGTTAAACAGGGGGCCAGAGGGACTTTTACTCATAAAAGGTGCAGAAAAAATCTGATTTAACAAACATTGTTTAGAATCACTTAAGAAACCGTGATAATCATATTTAGAGTTTTTAAACACATATTCAGATCTCTGGAAAAAAAGCTAAGGCTTATGCCAAAAAATTATATAACTTTTTTTTCTAAATTTCAGCAGAATGGTCTTCTAACATTAATTAAGGTGAAGATCTCAAAGACTTTCCGATCCATAAATTTCTTTTTAAAGCTAACACATCTTTTGGTAAAATATTGGCCAATTATACTACTCAACAAATTTGAAGGAAAAAAATGCGACTGATGTGCTAGGAGGTCTATGGCGATATTTGAGGTATCCTGATTACGAATCTAAGTTCAAAAAATTTCCATCACGTACAGATTTTGAGTTACAGAATACATTGGTTACTTTATTTTTTTTTTAAATTATCATGTAATTGATACTAAATTTTAAATAAAAAAGTCAGTTGAAGAATAACAGGTTTAATTTACAACAGTGGACTTAAAATACATTTATACTAAATCTTTTGTAGACAGTTTTTTCACAAATGTTGACTTTCTGTACTCCTGATCGCTTTCCCTCATAAGAGACCAACAGTAATCTCCCATCATTGCGGAATCCCATCTGCCTTGATATCTTCGCTCCATTGTTAGGATGTCCTGGTGAAACCTTTCTCCTTGCTCGTCGCTCACTGCACCAAATATTCTGGAAAGAAATTTAAATGCGAGTGTAAAAATGAATTTTGAGAGACATGCGACAGCCCATTTTGCGATAGTTCTCAAGTAATTCTTTTACAAGTTTTTCGTAGGTTTCTACTTTTCTGTTTCCTAAAAACTCAGAAACAATTCTTTTAAATGAGTTCCACGCAGCCAAATCAACATTGCTTAATGTTTGATCAAATTTCTCATCCTTTAGTATTTTTCTAATTTGAGGTCCAACAAATATCCCATCTTTCAGCTTAGCATCGCTTAGTTTAGGAAATATTTGTTTAAGGTATTTAAATGCATTTCCGTCTTTATCTAATGCTTTTACAAAATTTTCATCAATCCAAGCTTGATATGTAATGGTGGTAACAAAACTTTTTTGGATCAACGAGGGGTATATTCTTCACGTTAGCTTGGCCTGGAATAAATTGATCTCTCTGAGGCCACTTTTTTACTTTATAATGGCTTAGTGTTGCTCTACTGTCCCAAAGACACAAAAACAACAAAACTTAGTAAATCCACCCTGAAGTCCTAGTAACAATCCTATGACTTTTAGGTCACCACATATTTGCCACTTATAAGCCTCATAGTTTATTACATTTAGAATGAGAGACATACTTTCTTCACGTTTCTTTCATGTCAACTGCATGCGCAAGAGGAATAGACGGCCTTTTGTTGCCATTATGAAGCAAAACTGCTTTTAAACTTACTTTTGAAGAGTCTATAAATAAGCGCCATTCGTCTGGATTATGTGCAAAGCCCAACTTTTCCATAACACCATTTGGATTAACACAAACACATATTTTATCTTGCATGGTGAAAAACGAGGATAGCTCCTGGTTTCGGGTTCGAAAAATTGTAACTTTGGTTCCATTTGCCAGTAAATTCCATTGTTGTAATCTTGAACCCAATAGCTCAGCATGATCTTTGGACAAGTGAAGGTCTCTTACTAGGTCATTTAATTCAGCTTGTTCGATTAAATGAGGTCTTTTTTCTTCGTTACTTTCGGGAAAATAGGTAGCGTCAGATTTTTCTGCATTGTTCATTATTTCTTCTTCATCATAAATTTCCAAATCTCCTTCCCAATTTGCTGGAGGAGCTGGAACTGGTAAGCCTTCGCCGTGAGGAACAGGTCTTGTTGCTGAAGCAATGTCTGGATATTCAATATTATGCTTGTTTTTTCTTGAAAAACCGGACACTTTTGTCATGCAAAAGTAACAGTCGTTAAAATGATTTGTTGGTTCTCGCCAAATCATTGGAACTGCAAAGGGCATAGAAAATCGTTTACCATTTAACCAGTTACTTAGGTTTGCGGTACAAGTTTGACAACAGACGTGAGGAGCCCACTCCCGATCTTGATCGCCAACAACACATCCAAAATATTTGTGGTAAGCTATTTTTGTCATTTTATTAATTGGTCTTTTTGTGATTTAGTGATAAACTGGCCACACACATAGCAAAAACTGTCCGCGGATTGAACACAGCCGCGTTTCTGTACCTTAGACATTTTCATACAGTTTACTAAAGCTCAAACCGAAAAACACATGCGCTCTTTCGCCTACCGTAATTACAACTGATCCAGCGACGCGACCGACCAAGGTTAAGACAAAATGCAACGTCACCCCCACCAACGCGCAGTTACAACCTTCTGCAAAATCAGTAGCGTAGCCATTTAATTTAAATGAGAAGAAGGATTCTGAAAATAGGAAGCAATAGAAATATGCTTGGGCGTATGCAAATTTGTATTTTAAATCGACTTTTGGACTACTGGACAGTACTACAGCAGTTTTAAAAAAAGTTTTTCGGTTTTTGCATTTTAAACACTTACACCTAATTATATTTTTTTGATATGGACAAAAATTTATTTGACACATGGTGTAATTTAGTATAAATTGATTTTAATCATTTTTTCCACAAAAATCATAACTCAAAAAATCTTACGTGTTAGGAAATTTTTATTATCCTTTTCGGTTTTAGCAACCCAAAATTACCAAGAAACACCCTCTGACATCACAGTCGCAAAGTGACTGTAAACTAGTGAAATACCCGTTGTGTCGAAAATGGTTGTTTTTACAGAACAATATTTTTTGCATCAAAAGTATTCATGCCATTAAGGAATATGGGTATTTTTTTTTAAATTTTTGCATAAGTCTTAAAATTTTTCTATTCAGCCATTTTTCCAGAGGTTCAAAAATGTATCCGAAATTTCTGAAAGATTATTAGTATTCCTCAAATGCTACTGAACAATTTTTGTTAAATTAAATTTTTCCTGCACCTTTTATAAGTAAAAGACCTTTTTGCGTTTCGGAATATTATGGGCGTTTATGAGAATAAGAAACATTTCAAAAATTCATTTTCAAGGAGACTGTCTTATGGGGCTTATTAAGAGGAAGATTGTAAGCAAAAAAATGTACTCCAAAATCTAATCTTACTCCCCCCTTTCCGTAGGATCCTTTTTGCGCTGAAAATTCGACGGTAGGACGAAAAGACCTTTTTTAAAAAAAAACACCTTTTTAGGGTTTTTTTTCTAAAACTGATGCAAATGTTCTATAGGCACCTGGATAATACTCTCAGGGTGTGTTTTTTGGGACGCTGATTCCAAATTTGGGAGTCCCAAAACCTTTGAACTCCAGCGTCATCCCTAAAAGGGTAAAAACACCCTTTTTAGGATTTTTTTAAGAATAATCTTATAAAAAATTTGTAGAAATTGTTTAATATTGATTTTTTTTTATTTTGTGGCCTCGGGCTCTGCCCATTTAGCCATGATTATATGGAGATTATTTATAAAATCATTTTTTTCTTAATTTCATATAAATAATGATATATATAAAGGCAGAGACAAACATTAAAAGACAAGGACACTCATTTCACGCCACTGGGGTCTGTCAGGGCGACTTAACATTAACGACACAATGAAGACCACGGAAAGGATTGAATATGTGTACAAAGGAGTTTGGTTTAAATCTATATTCTTATTTTAGTAAGTTTAAGGAAATTTAGAAATATTATTGGCTGCGTATAATTTGTAGCTGTTTTTCCATTCCGCAAAGACCGCCTCTCTTACGGTAGAAAATATGTCTGAGGCTTGGGTACAATTATTTATCTGCCCTTCCAAAATAGCACTTTTTGCAGCCTGATCGACTAGGTCATTGCCCTCCAGACCAGAGTGGCCTTTTATCCACATAAAAATAACTTTCCTGTTTTCCAGGTATATAGAGCTTATTATGTGTAAAATATTAGCTATAATGGAATGATTACAGTTTGAGTTGTTAATTGCTTGAAGAACCGATTTAGAGTCGGAGAGAATCATTGTATTAGTCAGCGTTGCGTCGCTATTGATGTATTCTAAAGCCTTTAGAATGGCTGAAGCTTCTGCTGTAAATATCGAAGTGTATTTAGTACATTTATATTTTTGTGTAACGTTATACTCGGGGATCGTGTAGGCAAAACCCGCCCCTTCATCATTCTTAGAGCCGTCTGTGTAAATTTTATAGAAATGATGGAACTTTTGAAGTTCAGAAGCTAAAATTTGCCTATTTATTGAAGGAATTTGATTAAAAGATGGAAATATTACCACCGGCTTTACAAAGTATATGTTATAAGGATAATTATAAATATATTTTTTAGGTTTCTTGTTTATAACACGATTATTCTGCCGTTGATGCAAAGGCCTCTGCAAGCGGAGGGCGGGTTTTTATGATTCCTGTAGGGGACCACAAGATCAGAGACAGCTAGCTTTTGAATTTTACCTATTACGGGATTATTCCAAGGAAGTTTTAAACGTGTATGGAAGCCCAATGCTATAGCCCATTCGATCAAAAAATGTCCAGCCCAGTATAAAAATAACTGTCAGACTTGGCCTTGCCGATTCTGCGCAATAACAAAATTCCATGAAATAATTTAATGTGTTGCCCACTTACACACTGATAAATCAATGTGCAGTTAGGCAACACATTATACTTTATGGGGCCGGAATACCTTTTTTAATGCATCGGCGCACGCGGCGCGTATGATATCCGCGCTGTACCATCCACCAACCGTTGGCGTCGTCGTCTCATCAATCGCCGTTTTCGTTGTAGTTTGTGCCCTTTGCGCCGTATTAGTTTCGGTTGTTTTGCCTTGTGTGATTATATTTTGTGGTTGCAGGAGTTTTTGGATTGATAAAAACTTTTTTATTTTAGTGAATAGTGTTTATTTAATTGTGACTATAATTTTGTGTTTATTGTTTGTTACTTAATATCGTAACAAAATGACTGGAGGTTGTATGGTTTTGTCTTGCAAATCCAAGGGTAACATACCCGGCATTTTTACTTTAGGTAAGTATTTCTTATATTTAAATTAGGTGTTTCTTATGAGACGTAACGTTAGGTAACCGAATAAATAATAATACCTATATCAATTATGAATAATAGAAAATAAAATATTCATAGGAAATAGCAGTGGGAAAGTAAGGCAATCTTAACTATCTTTTAGATGATTACCACAATGTTTGTGTGTTTCTGTGGATTATAAAAAAAAAAATAAGGTTTACATTTAGGTACTTTTATTTCATTTAACAATTTAGTTTAAAATTTATTTTAAAAAATCGTGTTTTATTTATTTACAAAGATTTTGGTAAAATACAAAACTCCCGAAAATATCAACAATTTAAATAGAGGGCTGTAAAGTATTCTTTCCATATTATATCAGATGATATAAAATCCAATATTACACAATAATTTTAAACATTCTACAGTGATATCGTTGAATAACCAACAATTTTGTGCAAAAAAAACAGTGAATGTTTAAATTTGACATATGGTGATGTTAACTTTATAGATAGTAACAAAGAATTATGGAAGTCTGGCCCTGACCCACTATATTGCGCAAACTCCGCATTGCCGACCCCCGATTCCCGCTGCCCTGCCCCTGGACAATTTTGTTCTACAGTATTGGGCTTCCATACACCTTTAAACTTCCTTGGATTATTCTCATGCTGCAGATTTTTAACAATAAACTTTTGTGCAAGCATTTTACGCCTCAAATAAAGAGGAGGTTCATTACATTCTGCTAGTAATGCTTGCACGGGTGTAGACTTAAATGCACCCCTAACGAGCCTAAGAGCTTGGTATCAATTTTCTTGAGGTCAACCTTGGCCGCGGATCCATAAAAAAAGGCGCCACATCAATATCGACCTGGTAAAGCTTTTGTAAAATAATAAAGTAGTTCTAGGGTCTGAACTCAGATCTGGAAACTATGGCCCTCAGTCAATTAAGACTCTTTTCAGTTTTGGTTATTATGTATGAAATGTGATTTTTCCAACTAAGTTTTTGTCTAAAATAAGACCAAGATATTTAATTGAATTGAGCCACGGTATTTCTATGTGATTTAATGTCAGTATCCTCCTTTTGAAATCTAGCCGTGTAAAAATCATAACTGCAGACTTATTATTTGATATAGTAAAACCGTTCTCAGGAAAATAGGAGTTGCAAATAAACATAATGTGGTTAAGGTTATTCTTACATTGATCCAACTTTTTATGTTTGCTGTATATGCAGAAGTCGTCAGCATACTGTAAGGCAGTACCGTTAAACCCCAAAGTATGTATACGTATGTGTAAACATTAAACAGAAAGGGGCTTAGAACAGAACCCTGAGGAAGGACGTTAGACACTATTCTAGACTCGCTAGAGTCCTGATTAACCTTAATTAAAATTTTCCTATCTACATATAATCTAACAATGTTGCAGCAATTTGTCTGGGTATAAATGCAGACAGTTTATCAATTAAAATATGTAAATTAACGTTTCATATGCATTAGAAATATCAAGGAACATAGCACCCAAGTATTCATTATCACTAAAGGTATTTTGAATATCGGTTACCAGATGTGCCAAGCAATCAACAACACCCTTTTCCTTATAAAAGCAAACTGATGAGAGGGAGATACCCTTGAGATTCACACCACCATTCTAGAGGACTTTAAGATCCTTTCAAAAGTTTTTAAATACAAGATGACAATGCAATTCCCCTAAATTCACCAGGCTTACTTGGCTTGTTTATTGGAACTATTATTGAATTTTTAATTATTGGAATGTCATCCCTCTACAAATTATTTTTCATAGCATTACATAACAGACTTTTAGCCGAGTCAGGTAGGAATTTCAACATACTGTAAGAAATGCCATCCTCTCCTGGCGCAGTATCTCTATTCGTTATTTAATATTGATAAAAATTTGTATATTTTATGACATTATATTAATTTAAGCCTAAATTAAATTTTGGGGTTATTCCCTGGTGGAGAACAACCCTCAATCATCCCTTAAGTATCGTACAATTAAATAATTACCACTAAATTGATAATATTTGTATCAATTGTTTTTTTTAAGTTTTTTTTTTTAATTTTAATGGCTTTATATTCAAAAAATTAAGCAAAAAGTAAAAAATGTTAAAGTAGCTATTGTAAACTAATTGTTTTTCTTTTACATTAAATAAAATATTTTTTGTCCCCCAAGAGAGATTTACCGATCTATTTTATTTGTTAATGAGATAAAAAAAATAAATCAAAAAATACCTTTTTATTTAAAATCTAAGGCAAAATGTAAAAAAAATAATTTTTTGCGAAGTTTTTATTTTATCATATTTGGGGGTAGTTTTTCTCGTCAAAAGGGTAAAAAGATCTGGTGATAATTTTTTCTAGGCAAATTTTTGGTTTTATAAAGAATAATACAAAATAAATTATTTTAAACTCAATGTTTTACTTTTAATTCGAATTAGATATTTTCTAAGCCTTCAAAAGGTGCAAGGGGTATTTATAATCCTTTAGAAGAGGGTAATATTTTGTTGGTCATTAAATGGATATTTATCCAAAATTTTAGGCAAAAGGCATAACACTTTTTTGTTTGCATTTTTTTTTTAATTGTACGGTATTTTAGGCATGATTGGAGGTTATTTCACCCCCAATGAATTACCCTAAAATTTAATTTAGGCTCAAATTAATGTTATTAATTAATTAATTAATGTTATAAGGTAAAGTGGGGTAAGTGCAATATCGGGGTAACTTCAATCGCGACGGGTTGTCAATCCAAATACCAAAAAATCCATCCACCAGATAATTAGGCACACACCTAGAAACCTTACGAAAATTCGCCACGGTTTGGCACCCTGACGTTTGTTTAACGAGCCGGCTTATTTTCAGCTGATGTCGGGTTATGTTCAGTCGACAATCGAGTGAAAACAAAATTAATTATTTATGCAAAAAAATATTTTGAAAGGTAAGTAAAATATTTTTGTTAATTTTATGTTGTACTGTATCTGTTATTTTCATAACTGAACGTGTATTTTAAGCTTTTTTTAGGCTAATTATTACGAGAGTAATGGTTACACTTACCCCGGAAAATATTAAGTTGCGGTAAGTGCAATCCATGCATGATTGCACTTTCCCATACAATTATGGCATGATTGCACTTTCCCAGATTGATTGCAGTTACCCAGGCTAAAAAAATATTGTTTAAATACCAAAAGCAATGTGTTTATTTTCAGGTTGAAATGCCACGTAACTATAAACCAAAACCAACAGGGGTTACCATGATAAAGATAAACTTGAACTAGCTCTATCAGACGTAAGAAGTGGAAAAATTAATATCCGAAAAGCTTCACGACTCTACAACATTCCCTATAGTACACTTCAGTCCTACATTTCTGGGAGACGAAAAGTCAAAAGTTTTTCTGAAGGTCGCCTGACTGCTCTTTCTACAGAAGATGAAGTTAAATTGGCAGATTACATAAAAATAATGGAAAAATGGGGGTTTGGCTTAACACGCTCTGAAATATTTGACTGTGTAGAAACATTTCTTAAAGAAAATCAAATAAAAACCCCTTTTAGGAATGGAAGACCCGGGGAGGATTGGTTTTTAAATTTTAAAAAACGCCAGGGTTTATCAGTTAAGAAACCACAAGCTGTAGAATATTCACGAAAGAAAATGACCGATCCATTTGTTATTCAAACTTACTTTGATCTTTTGTACAAACAACTGACTGATTTAGACTTATTTGATAAACCTCATCTGATCTGGAACTTGGATGAAACAAGTATATGTACAGATTGCACTTCCCCCTTTTCTTAGGGAAAGTGCAACCAATGACCAGAAATTTATAATATTTTATGAAATCTAAAAAAAATGTTTTTTTGTCTTTTCTTTGATATTACAACAGTTATTAAGTCACTTCTTCAGAAAAAAATATAGTTCAATAATCGATTTATTTTTAAGAGTCGTACAACTCATTAAACTTATACTATTGGAAAATCTGGTCGCACTTACCCCACTTTACCTTAAAAAATACAAATTTTTATCAATATTAAATAACTTCTATAAATTTTTCGTATTATTTTTTTAAATCTAGAAACGGTGTTTTCTGCCCTTTTAGGGAGATTTTCGGGGTTCAAGGGTTTCGTAACCCTAAATTCGGAATTAGTGACAAAAAAAACATATATTCTAGGTGCCTTAGGGGCATTTATATAAGTTTTTTGTAAAATTTTCGTTAAAAAAAAAACTAAAAAGGGGGTGTTTTGCATTTTTAAGGGTGATGCCAGAATTTTCAAGCTGCGGGACCCCGAAATTAGGAATCAGCGACCCAAAAAACGTACCCTGAAGGTCTTCTCTACTTGCAGCGAAATTGGGCACCCAGGACCAGCGTTTTAATTTTAAATCGACTATATTATAATAATTTATTCGTTTTTTGCAGGTGATGCTTCTTTTTTTGAGGGGTTTTTAATTAATAAGACACTCCGCTCGTCTCCTAAAACGGGAAAAAAATATGGCTTCCGGTTTACTTAAAATACATGTTTTTGTTAACAATACAAAAATCGTAAGTAGGCAGAAAAGCAGACGATTAAAGAATATTTAATAAATCGTGGGTGTAGCACATTTCAAATCATAAATCAAATATCAAAATAACAAGCACACGCCAAAAGCTAATTGAAGTTTTTATTAGATCTTGCGTACA
>JAHBCN010027196.1:0-10221 GCA_019359885.1 Listronotus oregonensis | reverse complement strand
TTTGTTGTTTATTAATTAACAATAGTTTAGTTATGTTAATAAGTATGTAATAGTATATTATTTTATATGGAGAAAAAGTAATACTTGGCTTTTTTGTGGCCGGGGAATTGAGGTTGGAAAATAAAAAATTAGTAAAAAAGTAGCTTTTCCTACCAATAAATATACTTTTTTCTTTCCAACGGCTACAAATTAATGCATAAACATCTTTTTTAATAGAAAAAAATTATAAAAGCTTATGAGTGGGTTTGCAATAATACCGTACCTAAGCAAAAATTATAATTTTAAAATTTTTACAAATTACCACACAATTCCAAAGGGCCCCGACATTTATACCAACCTATCCGGACACCGGGTACCTTAAAGACCATGAGCTGGTACCGAGTACTTCGCAGGCCCTTGTCAATGTCATATTCGTGTTTAGCGACTACAAAAACCCCCAACAAAGTTGGGCTGATATTAAGAGGAATTGTCGTTAAACTCCAGAAGACGTCGTTAACACCTTTCTTAGCGCACACTAGGTACTCTGCAGGTCCTTGTCAATGTCATATTCGTGTTCAGCGATTACACCCCAAAACCCCCGGGAAAAAAAATTCAGAAGACGATGTCTACACCGTCCTAGAGCGCACCAGGTAATCTGCAAGCCCTAGTTAAAGTCATATTCGTGTTCATCGACCTCAAAAACTCCCAAGCAACGAAATTGGGCTGATATTAGGAAAAATAGCTCGCACTTGGTACTCCGTAGGGCTTTGCCAATGTCATATTCGTGTTCAGCGACCTGGAAAACTTCCGAGTAATAAATTTGGGCCTATTTTTATTATTATTTACCTAATTATATATTTTTTATAATTGAAAACTTTAAAATGCATTTCGAAAATGCATTTTTCTAATCCTCAAATGCTGTTTTTCCTTTCCCATTAATTAAATTTGTTTTTCACAAAGTTTGTAGACCTTCATACGAACCGCATTCAAATCCATCTTACTGTACAAAAAATCCCTCGTGCATTACTTCGTTTTCCCGACTAATATTTCATATATTTTAGGCATTATAGGAGCCGGAAAACCCCAAGATCTTGAGTTCTGGTTGGATGTGGAGACGCGCTACATCATCATTCATTTTATGCGTTCTTTCACAGTTCAACTGGAGAGGCCCCGAACTTCCCGCTTTCTTCGTTTCTTCATTCCTAGAGTGTCCAGACTAAGGAACCTGCTACCCGCAGAAGTTTTCCCTTCTGTTCTCAGTCTTCAAATATTTAAGTCCCGTGTAAACAAACGCCCTCTTACCACACTTCAGACACACATGGTACGTTAGTACTTTGACGTCAGTCTTTGTGTACTGTCCAAAGATTAAAAAAAAGCTATCCCCGGGTTGCACAAAAGTTAATCAAGGTTTAGAATGTTTAAGAGAACCTTATGTCAGTGTTATTCAATGGTTTTAGTGGCAACCTGTCAAAATCTGACATTTCGTTAACCATTCAAAGTACTAATCACGCTTTCTGCAACCGGGTAAAAAAGACTATTATAGTTTTTACTATAAACCAAAAAAACGATGCTAAATTTTTGAAAATAGGTTTGTACGTGGGTTTTATCGAACGTCATTTTTTTTTGATAACGTTTTATTGTCAAACTTGGAAGACTTATTTAAAACTGGAAAATTTTGCAAATTTGGTTACATAATATCTGACATTGACATCTCTTAATTATATTGGAGCTACCAGATTTTTTAAAATATTTTAGTCGTCTGTTTTCAACCAATCTTAGCAGGTGACAAAGTTTATAGTTTTTTTTGGTAATAATTTAAATTTAGTCTATTTCAATTAATTTTATATAAGAAAGAATACCCTGTATTTTTTCTAACATATGAAACCAATTGCAATAAAAATTGATTGGATTATTTTAAACTTATCGTATTCTAAATTTAGATAATTTACATTTCATCTAAGAATTGCATATAATAAATACATTGATTATTATCCTTTTTCCAAGTTACTTCTAACTTAGTAACATTTATTGTCTTTCTTGGAAGATTACTACTTTTAAATACACAACATAATATTGTTCTATAGTAACCTAAGCCAAAATATTCGGACCAGGATAGCTACACTTGTACAAATAGGTATGCAAAGGTCTATATGTTTTCTTGAACAAGATTGTTTATAAAATTAAATATATGAATCTAAGCTTATTTTTAGTCAAGAATATTACTCCTGAATGCAGCAAAATGTTTTTATGTGTAACGAATTCACCGATCTCTAATAAGAAAACATCTCAAGGATTCTGAATTTGATGCACTGCTTCAAGAAAATAAAAAAGAAGGCTTCCAAAAGCCTATAAAAAGATGGGATGTAACATGTCGTTAAAATAAATTTTCTACATGTTTACTTATGTATACTTCCTGAAAACCTTGGAGAAGTTAACAACGAACATGGGAAACGATTTATCAGGATATTGCAAATATGCACAAAAAGGGAAATTGAATGTTAAATTGTTATTATAAATGTTATGTATTACTGCAGGACTCTTTTTTAAGAGGAACTAAAAGCTGTGTATCAAGAATCTCAAAACACGGAAGAAGGGTGATTAATTTGGTAGACTAAAAGTTAAGAAGTGATGAGGAAAATAGTTAACAAGAAGTTCCAATAATGGTTAAAAAATTACACTTACAGATGCTACTTAAAACTGTTTAATATTGTACAGGGTAAGGGTTTTAAAGCGTTTTAACGAGTATGTCGAAAACGATTCCAAATATTTTTAAAAATTGGGCAACGTTAAAAGTAAAAAGGGCCCGCATTTTTTACGTTATTTTTGACTTTTTTTTTATCCCCTTTCGAGGGACGGGACTTAATTTTAAATTTTAAATAGAATAAATCGGGTGTTTTGTTTTAAAAAACAAATCTACGTTGAAAACTAGGTCTGTGTGCAAAAAAATATATAAATTGCTTCACTTTTTACAAAATTATGATCAAACATATGAAGTTTAATTAAATTTAAATATAAATGGAAATTTTTAACAGGACTAAGACGCGTTTTCATGGAAATCTGTAATGTCCTTATGAATTCTTGATAATTCTGATCTGTTAATGATAATCAAAATATTCGTTAGCAAGAAAAAAACAAGAAAGCAAAGATAAAAAGTAGTGGTTATTCCGTTCTGCTTGCTTATAAAGCCCCCTACAGTCTTAGAGCGAGTACGAAATACATTTTAAGAAAGGGCAAAAAACGTTAGAAAGTTTAAAGTGGGCATTTTAA
Source organism: Listronotus oregonensis (assembly GCA_019359885.1). Lineage (NCBI taxonomy): Eukaryota > Metazoa > Arthropoda > Insecta > Coleoptera > Curculionidae > Listronotus > Listronotus oregonensis. Next base: position 6,975 of record JAHBCN010027196.1, on the reverse strand, counting down.
ACCACTTATTTGGTATATTAGATGATACATAATTTAAAATTAGATTGTAAATTGATTTTTTTAATGTACTAACATAATTAGACGTAATTTGGTAACCATGTAAATCGAGTAACGAAATCTTTCAACCCAAATTTGACCAATTTTAAAAAGTCTGAATAACTTAAAAAAGGACCGATGACAGTCCAATAATCTCGTAATTATCCTGACCAGGATTAACAGCATAAATAAATAATTATTTCTATTTCAAAAATCCTTGCGCATAAGCCATATTCGCCTGAAAAGATTACTTTTAATGCTGTTTTAAAACTAAAAAATAGGAAAAGTACTTAAAGATTAAAAAAATATATATTATCAAGCACCCCACGCTTTTTTACCAAAATTGAATTATTATGAATTTTTTACTTTATAGTCCGGTTTGCTATAAAAGCTTGTTTTTTAGTTTTTTTTTATATAATTTATCTTATACACCACTTACAAACCAGCGTTAGAGCAGACACAGTATAACTACTGAATCTAAAAACCATAAATGTTTTAATGTTACAATATGACAGAATTTCAAGGGTTAGTTCTGCATTATGCGAGACGGTGATAATAACGTTAACAACTTTTTAAAATCTTTTGATTTACAGTTAAAAATCTTTAATAGGAATATACGAGAAATTTTAAAAATTTAAACACAGTTACTAATTTGCCATAGTTCTTTTACAAATGAACGATTACTGAAATTATGTATAAATTCACTAATACAAATTATTCCTGCGATTATTTACGCATGCATGTTTAAAGTGCCGAGAACATGGTATTAAGGAACAAAAATATTTTCAAATATTTCTTATATTCTTTACTGGCCAGAAATGCAGATCCCAGGATATAAACTTCTGCAATAACAAAATTCAGGGCGAATTTAAAAAATCCCTACGGGGGTGGGGCGATCTTAGGTGGAATAATTGGGGGGTTATTTGTATTGGAATACCTCTCAACGCAGAAGAGGCCCGAGGTCCAGGGTTCCGAGGGTCCCTCCAGGTTAGCCACCCGTCTGGCAACCAAATTATTTTTGACAAATAACTAATGCCTAACCAAATGCAATTAATAGGCAACATAAAAGGTGTTTAATTAATAACTAACTAAGCACCGTAACAACGGTTATGTTCTTCCCTTTTTAACTCGTTTTTTTTTAATTTTTTCCCCTTTTTTTGAATGACGAGGGGTGGGGAGCGATCGCCCCATTCGCCCCCCTCGAAATCCGCCATTAAACAAAATTTCAAAATTAAGTAACTCTGGCAAAGTTGCAGAATTATCTTAAAATAATAACTCAAAAAAAAACTAAAAATTTTAAAAAATATATCAATTTTTTCAAGATATAAAATGCACTTAAAAATTTAAATTAAACAATAAATAAAATATATAAATTATCATACTGTCATAAAGGTTTAACGTTTAATTGGGATATATTAATTTTTCTTAAAATAAAATTAAATCGGCTGAACTTTGGGCGGTTATCTATTTTTTTTATTAATATTATTTCGACCCCACATTTCTCCAATACAGGGGAACTACTATGTTTAACGATAAATAATTTACGAAGTATCAGCTAGACGGCCCTTCCATACCCACGTGGAAATGATAAAGTTTAACCTATAGGTCCATTTATTTTAATATTTAATAATAATTTTACGGTTTGCAACGCTTATTATTTATCTTTAATATAAAATGCATAGATGTCTTACAATAATTAATTCTTTGTACTAAATTACTAATAGACAAAAATAGTAAAGACAAACTATACTTTAAAGGAAAATGAAGGTACCTATTACTATTGTTTTAAGTTTATTGTATTTGGTATTATTAATAAAGTCTGCTTTATCCAATCAATCTATCAAATCTTTTGCACCTAAACCTGCTTTTGTTTTAATTACCTGTTTTTGTATTATTAAAGATGGCCACTATTTTAACATTCAATAAATCAGTGCAAGGATACCCCAAGGCTCGGTGCTGGTATTAGTATTACTAATATTCTTCTCTACATCCACGATCTTTTCTTTTTCATGTTTAATAAATTTAATTTTTTTTTTGTGTCTGACTTGAAAAATAAAGACTGGGTGAATTTTTTAAAAATACCTTCATTTATTATTGTTTTTTTGGTACAAAAACTCTTGTTTAGTTTCAAGCATCAAAGAAACAAGTCTGCCAGTTTTCAATAGTAAGATTTGCTAAACTAGATAATTAATGGAGACCATATAAAGCAATAATTTCAAAAGTGGTTCATTCAGCCCTAACCTGCAAAGGGCCCATGTCATATATTAAAAACCTGTTTGATTTTAATAAATCTACAAAAATAGTTTCAGCAAGGGTTCCACCCAAATTCGGAAAACCTAACAAGTTGTCCATTAGACATTAAAATTTGGGGACCCATGGTTTAAAGTATTAAACGAGATAATATGTTTAATTTTAATAACACTAAAATCATCGGTTTCCATTGTCTTTATTTGTTAATTGGGACACAACGTTTCGATCGGTAATGTATCTTCAACCATTTTCATGTAATAAAGCCGCGTTTACACCAAAGTCTTCCACTGAGTTTTCCACCAGTTGCGGCAATTTGTTGCTTTTTTTACAAAATACAGCAACTTTTTTTGTCTTCCACTTGTGGAGAGACAAATCTTCCACTAAATTTTGGTTTCCCGCGGAGTGTCGGTAAAGATCCAAAAAAGTTGACAACTAAAAGGGGAAGATTTGTTGTTGCGCGCTTTGCGCAAGCAACTTGCGAAAGACTAGTGAAGAACTGGAGAACTACTGCCTAAACCTTTCTCGCCAATTCTTTGGCAACAAGTTTTTCATTTGTTTCTCTAAATTTGAAAAGAGCAACTTTAAGTTTTCTACAAAAAATCTTCCACTTGTTTCTCTAATTGGAAAAGAGCAACTTTAAATTGAAAGTTTTACAAACAATCTTTTATCAACTTTTAGTTGTCTTCTTTGGTGTAAACGCGCCTTAAGTAAAAACTACTTTTAAAGCTACGACTTATATTCTATTTGTTCTTTACCAAAGCTTTACCAATTTCTTACAGTTCAACAATGACAGCTAGATATTTGGGATGTTAATACTAGGTTTGCCTAATATATTGTGGTTGTTTAAAATTTTTGCTGCTTTTTTATTTTTTTTTGTAGTGAATAATTTGTGCTCAGATGATTGTATTCTGTATTCTTTTGACCATGAATTAGTGCCTGCTTTAGCTGTTATGTTTCCCAATGAAGCATATCCAGATATCTCCACTGAAACACTTTTTAAAAAGGGTCCTCCAATTTTGGTATTAACGTCAGAGAATATCTCGATGAAATATTTGCAGGACGCTGGATTGGACGACGTGGTAAATTGAATGGCCGCCACGATCCCCAGACTTAACGCCATTAATTTTTTTTTTGGGGATATCTGAAAGACAAGGTTTATCAAAATAGGCCGGCTAATATTGAAGATCTAAAAAAAAAGAATTGAGTGAGAGTGAAATCACATAACATACCGGCTGAGGCCATTCGGAATTCCGTAGACGGGTTTTACCATCGCCTAGGAGCCTGCCAAGTAGAGGGTGGAGGGCATTTTCAGCATCTGTTACGTTAATTCACCCGTAGATAGCACTAAGTAGGTATTTCTAACTTTTTTGTTTTTAAAAGAGTTTTTTTCTCATTTCCTGGTAACCACATGTTTAAAAAAAAAGAAAGGGTATGGTCAGATCCCATTTTTTACGAGCTTTTCAATGAGCTCATCACGACATGGGGTTTGCATTTAAAAAAAAGTTGGGAAGGGTTGCAGCTAAGGGGTTAAAAAAATATTTCATTTTATTGCCAAAAAATTAGTACAGTTTAAAACCAATTGACGTGTTTCAGCGTTTTTTTCCTAAGTTACTGGTTAAAAAGATCCACCTCGTTCCATATATTTTTTCTTGTATTTTTTAACTTTAATTTTGTTTCCGCAATGTATACTTTACAACATTGACAGGAAATTAGGTGAATACAGTATTTTAAATATAGTTGTCTGGTTTCGTTTTAGTAAGAATACTTCTTAGAGTGGTTTGGGATTCAAATGCTGTTGCTTTTTACGAAATTATCATAGTTGTTTGGTTTGGTTGAGTCTCATATAGGTTGTGGTCTTTGGTTTGGTTCTGGTGTTTATCGATCGTTTCGTTAATAAGTCCTTTGTTGTAAGCATTCTGCTTAAGATCCCTAGTTATATGAGTAATTTTTTTCTTTCGTCCCGTTTTGTTGGAGTAATTAGAATTTGGGTGCAAATATTGTCCACTGTGAGTAGGTTTTTCTGTATACCAAGGTTTAAAATGTCCGTTATGTCGTGTAACTAGAGTGTTACTGGATTTTAGATGTTTTAAGAAACCTTCGAGTTTTTTGTCATTGCCTGTCCAAAAATTTAAGTCATTACCTGTCTTAAAATTAACGATTTAAAGTTGTCAAGCTCAAAATCGAAAAAAAAGCAAAGTGATCCCGACAGTTTGGGATTTTATAATTTAAACTAATAAATAAGACCATTTATTTAATTAAATGAAATATGTATAAGTATATGCGTTTTCAATTGTCTTTTTTTATACGAAAATGTCGTACGTGGTTTCTTAACAAACTAAAAAAAAAATAAACAATGCCTAATTGATTATTCTAAAAAAATTAGAGGTTTTAATAAAACAAAATTAGCCTTGAGGAGACAATATTAAACTCTTCTGGGAATGTTATCGTCAAGTGATGATTAAATTTTTAAGGATGTGGTGGGTTTTTAAAGATGTATAATTTTATTTATCATTTACAGGAAATTAACATAACATTATTATTTTGTGACACCAACATGCAGGATCGGTTTGATGGTATTTTATGATGTTTATTAAGTCAACATTATTATTGTATAAAAATTAAGTTCTGTTTAAAGCACAAAACACTTTAACGGGTTAATAAATAATAAAAAATAAATAACGGTAACAAAAATACTACAAAATTTCCTTGTAAATGTAATACATTTTATACCGATGAAACTTTTTGTCTATTAGCCAGGTACTTAAGGGCATGAAACATATATAAAAAACTCAGAATCCAGCAAATCAAAAATATGTTAACATGAATAGAGGGATCTTCTAGCCTAGATAACTAAAACATTTTTTTGTGTATATTTCGTTAGTTTAGATTTTTAGATATTCAAGAATATGTCCTTAACAAATTTTTTTTTAATTCGAATAATTTGAAGTTACAGCTAAAGTTGTTGTTCGGCGCAATGAAGATAGAATCGAAAGTTCTGAGTTTCGAGTGCTTCAGAAGAAGAAAGAAGTGCTCGTCTTTTAAAGAAAAATTTGTTAAATATTCAATATGAGGCAGAAGAAGGCTCGACATCTGCAGCCAGAATATTAAAAGAAATTAAGGTATATGTACTGTTCTATGAAGGGCCGCCGCCAGAAAAAAAAATGTAGAGGGGGTCAAAAAATTTAAGTCAATTTACCAGTCTAGAATTAATTGAATTAAAAACACAAAAAAATATCTATACCACAACTTTAGTTTCTAAACAAAAATCATATTAATTTAAATTTCCAGGCGATGTAGTAAAATTTAGGGATTTAGAGGAAAATTGTTTTATTTTAAGTAATAATTAAAAACCCAGGGGGGGTCGGCGGACACGCCCTGACTCCCCCCCTGCCGGCGGCCCTGGTTCTATCTGTTAGACTACCTAAACTTTAACTTAAACCTTTAAACGCGTTTTCTTGAAACTACTTTTTCGAAACGTTTGTCACAAAATCTCAAGTTCTAATTAATTAAATTTTTTGTGGAGTTAATGAATTTTCTTTATATATCTTTCCATGGCAGAAACCAACAAAAAATAGATATTTTTAATTTTTAACATTTTTAAAAATTCGAAAAACTGAAAAATAACTGAAAAAAAATACCTTCTTTTTTGAGAAACCGCCATTTTTCGGGCTTTTTTTTTTCATTTTTCCGTTCCTGCCATAATGACATATGTGCGATAAAGAATCCACCGTTTTTTTTATTTTTTAGGTAAGTAGCAGAGACGGAATCATGATAAGATTGGGCACGTTCTTTTTCCCTCTCCACTTCAACAGCGTGTAACTTTGTGAAATATGTTTTATTTTCTTTTAATGTTTTTTAGTAAAGTCCCCAAAGTGTAAATAAAGAAATAATAAAAAAAAAAGGATAGTCAAAATAATAATTGTTTTTTTTTAATCCACCGTCAAAAACGCCCGAAATTTGCTTCTAGACTAGAATACCCCCTTAAATAATAATCACAAAACAAATCGGAAGTTTTTTGTTTTGTAGCAAAAGAAACTCCCTAAACAAGTTAAAAAAATATGAGCGCTTATATTTTATATAATTTAGGTTAGGTTAGGTTTAAAGTAAGTGGACTTTTTATGCCCTCCACCGCGACCGCTCGGTCTATTGTGGCTCACACCTTTTTACATTTCTCCCAATAGGATCAGACTTCCAAGGAATTCGATATCAGATAGGGAGAGGATTCTTACATCTCCTCTTACTCGTGTCACTACCGGACACGAGCACAATATGTGTTCTGGTATTCCTGTGTCCTGAAAAGTATGACGAGCAGACGATTAGATCCATCATGCCCTCCTCTTCCGGTATAGTGACGTGGGTTGCTACCAGGTCCTTGTTACAGGAACTAGATGTTTCTTCTGAGACCGTTTCTTCGGCCTTTTCCTATGAAAACGGTTCTATCCGATTTCTCTTTAACCAGGGAACCCTTTGCCCTATAAAAGCGGTTCTGTCCGCCTTCTGTTGGGATTAGTGATCCCTTCCTAAGACCTTTTGTTCGGGATGGATTACCCCTCCCCGTGAAACAGGCGCCTGTAACTTTAGGGGACCTTTTTTTAAAAAGATTCACCCGTTTTGGTCCGGGCCCTTTTTTTCCCATAAAAGCGATTCTGTTTGGAGCTAGGAAATTAATTGTTCGCCACCAGAGTTCCC
>JAHBCN010027195.1:0-10174 GCA_019359885.1 Listronotus oregonensis | reverse complement strand
ATTGCGCCACAAATGAAAACTGTACAGATTTATTTACAGCTTTGAGTACCTTCAGGTCCTTTTTTTCCAGACTAAAAGTTAATTGAAAATTATATAATTTCAAGATTTTATAGATTTTAAATAATTCATTACAAAAAAAAATTAATTATATTAAGGATGCCCCTGTGGCACTAGCCACATTTTTCTTTTAGAAAAAAGGCTTATATTAAAATTAAATTATTAATAATTATTTACGGCCTTACAATAAAAACGGTTTAAAAAAAAAGGTATTTTCTAACAATAAAAAATTTTTTTTCTTTAACTATATTTTGGAAAAAAGGGAAATTTTACGAGACTTTGATGCCAAACTACATAAACGCAAAATGAATGACACATTAGACAACTTAAACATAATTTAGAGTCCCCCAACTTGGTTAATATGATGTACATGCTTTGTATAAAAAAAAAAAAGTGCTGTGAAAGAAAAACCGAAATAGAAAATTACTATAAAAAAATATATGCGAATTTAAAAAAAAATTTAAAAAAAAAAATGAAGAAATTAACACATTAAAAATGGAAAAAAAGATCAGATCCGAGAGGTTCATTTAAGAGAAACTTGTCTTTTGGAAGTGATCAAGCACTTTCAGAAATTCATAAATTTTGCTTTAAGAGCAGCACCGACCCAAGCAGAATTTTTACTTTCATTTAAAAAAAAATGATGGTATTTGAATTAACAAATGCAATAGCACAATTGAATTTCCCGAACCAAAGAATGCCTACCTATTATTCCTTGGAACCAAAAAGTAAAACAAAAACACGATAAAATTACATCAAATTTAGAAATTCTTGATCATCATAATTGCTTCAATGAGCAAAATCCACCTCTGCCCGAAAATGAATCGGAAATGGGAAAATTTTTTTTCTTATATTTATTTTTTTTATTATCATAAAGTTAAAAGGGGTTAAAAGATAAAATTTAGAAGTCATTTCCCTTTTTTTTAGGCCACCCAGTATTAGCTCTTGACTCACTATTTCATCAATCAGTTTACATATTATCATTATTTTCTGCTAATTTTGGAAAAAATACCATTCACTAGTCACTTTCATTTTTACCCCGTGCTTGCATTTTCTTATTATTCTTTCACATGAAGGTCAGTCCTGACCTCTTCTGTAACTCATTTTTTTTGCCTTTAAATCTTATTTAGATGTCAAATTAAATTGACAGAGAAATATTTCAACAACTCATAACTTTTTTGGTTTTTCAAAAAAAAAAAAAAGGCAGTAATTCACACTGCCATAAGAACTGGTATTCTCATCGAGGAATTTAATAGAGTATTTTGATAATACTCCCGAAATACATGAAAAATTTTTCAGACCTTTTTTTCTTAAAGTGAGCGGTCTTATTTTAAAAATAGATCATTTCGGTAATTTGCCCGAAATGTGGAGAAAATTTCAGACACTACTCATTAAGCGAAACCCCGAAGTCTTACAAAAAATTTTAAAAAAATATTTCGGTAATTCGCCCGAAATACAAGAACACACTTTCAGACCCTTTTTTTTTGAAACGAGAAATCTTACCGCCTTAAAAACCCCTTTTACTCGCTCTAAATCGCCCAAAAAAAAACAAGGTTTTACAGGATCTCTGTAAAGCTGCTACTATACCCCTGCATTACCATGATTTCTACAAAAATTCAACTTGGGAAAAATCTACTAATAACCAGCAAAATGAATGTACCGAAATAAAAAGAGATGTTTTTTTTTTTCAAATAAAAAAAAAGTTTATTTTCATCATTTTTTTGCACATTTATATGTAAAAAATTTTTATAAAAAGTATACTTTAGGACCACGTGAGTAGAAAAAGTGCAAAATAGTATAAAATATTTCTGAATAAAAAAGACCTTATATTAGCAAAAATTTAAAAAAGAGAGAATACTTTAATTTTAAAAAAATGTTTTTTGGGGATACCACTGGCATTAACACATTACCTTAACCTTTTTTTAATTCTAACCTATAATTTATTTATGTATCTCAAATCAGACACAACTTGAAATTTGTTTTCATGTCTGGGAAAACTTTTTCCACAACTTTTAACTATCTTGATCCATGTAAAGCGGGGTCATTTGCCCTATGAAAAACCCCCTTCTCCTACCAAAAAAGGTTTTCCTCTTCCCCGGGGCCAAGGGGGCCCTAACCTTTTTTTAGGCTCTCCCCTTTTAGCCCCCCCAAAAAACAACATAAAAGTCATTCTCGTACATTCCATTACAGTGCCATTAACCTCAAACTTTGGCATTTCTCCTTTGAGTGTCTAAACTGTGAACCTCCGCCTACAGAAGTCTAAATCTGTAAGTTTCAAAAATAAATTCCCCCCTTCTTTTTTAAAAAAATTTACGGTACAATAAAACTTCGAAGTAACTGTCCCAAGAAAAAAAAAAAAAAACGACTTATAATTTAAAATTACCTAAAAATATGTTTTTTGATTTCCTAGATGTTTAAAGAATATAAAAAAAGAAATAGTATAGAACGATGAGAGATCCTCCTTCTCCCCTCCTTCTCATTATTAATGATTAAGCCCCCCATTATTGCACCTTTTACCTCCCCATTACAAACCCGTTTTACCTCCTTGTTGCACAGTTTAAAAAAAATTAATTTTTAAAAAAAATATCCAGTGCAATAACAACAAATTTTATTTTAAGGTGAAGATAGTACTTTGCCAGCAATGTATTTTAAAAACAAGATGTATGTCAGAGAAGATTTTAGAGATATGTTATCAGCTAAAATAGAAATTAGACCCAGTAACGAAGTAGGGGAAAAAAGATGAGAATTACTTATCGACAACTGGCGGAAGCAATCGCCGAAGCAGTCCCCATTGAGTCAACTAAGATTATGCAGGATTCCGGATAATTTTACGGAAAATACAAGTAACACGGGGGAAAACCAGAAAAAAAACGAGATGAAAATATAAGTGTTGCATATAGCTGTAACGGAGAAAGGTAGGCTGTAATACATGAAATGGTTTTTAAGTAAAAAACCAAATCTATACGGGCTTACATTACATTTTATTGACAAATTTACGTAATACCTTATTGCAGGGGGAAACCAAAAAAGGTAAAAAAAAAATTTTTTTTTTAAATCCTTTTGTTACAACATACTTATAGCGTTATTTTAATCTTAAAAATAAAAAATACAAAAGCGCCCAATTTTTGGTAAGTAAGATGATATAGAAACATATCGTACTTCTTAAAAGACCCACAGAAAAAAAAAAGCAATAAAAACCTTCTAATGTAGATGCTTTGTGTATTTTTTATTTACATTTTCTTCTTTCTTCTTTCTTGGGAGCCGTCTAGATTTACTACCGAAGACAGCGCAACCCCTTTTCTTCTTGTGCTTCATAGAACCACTTAGTCGGGTAATACGTTCAGGGACATTGTTCATTTTCTTTTCAAAAAATTTAAGGGATTGTTCATTTTCTTTTGTAATTTTTGTGTAACGACTTTTTTAAAAACCCCTTTTTTTTTTTTTGGTATCGCTTATCTTTCTTTAGCTCTCCATAACCCATAAAACTTTTTTTTTTCAAATTAATTTTGTTATAAATTTACTAACCTACTTTTCATCTAAATATTTAAAATGCAATGGAATAGCCCGCATGGCCTTAGATTAATCAATTAGAGTTTTTTTTTTTGGGGTTATTTAAAATCTAAAGTAAATAGAACTCAAAAACCGCAAATATTCATAAACTTAAAAATAAAAAAATTTAAAAGAGATGCAAAAAAATTACCAGACAGAAAGGATTTATTACTGTCTCGCCAATAATAGCGCACATTTTGGGATTTGATTAAATGAATATTTTAAACTTTATAAACTCATTATTAACACATATTTTTTCTAACTCGTTTGGATAGCAAATAGTAATAGTATGCCGTTTGTGATTATGTGTCACACTATGTCGGGTTTTCCCTTTGAAAAAGGAAGGTTACCCGGAGGTAAGGAAGTGACTGATAAATTTTTTAAAATATTTTTAGCTGCTTCAAGACCGGTTTTCAGGTATTTTATTAATTCCAAAGGGGGGTTTTAAGTCACCAAAGCTGTCGTAGTAAGTTACATGTGATGCAAGCTTCCTATATGCTACCCAGTGCGTCCCCACTCCCTGCATACTATCCAAATTAACAATTGCCGATTCACATCGTCTAGGTCCACGTAAGGGAAAAAAATCACGCATAAATACACCTCTGAAATGTGGTATTTTCATCTGGGCAGCATAATGTTCCAAATCTATATTGGATAGTGGACTTTGGGGGAAAAGGGAGGGGTAGGCTTTTTAAAATTTTTTGTTTGCCTCTTATTACTCATGAAAAAACCCAAACCGGATCGATACGGTTTGAGAAAGAGACCAAAACCCTTTTTTTTCGATGAGTTTATTTGTAATGATGCCCCAGTTTTTTTTGTTTCTTTTTTTTCACGGTTCTAATTGCACGTACAATTCCAGCCGCCCCACCTGCTAAAGATCCTAAAGCTGAAAGACCAGCAAATATAGGGATCAAAGGTAATATCCCCCCCTTGCTTCGGTATTGGTATAATTCGGGGGTGGGGTTTTTTTCGTTTACCACCCACATTTTTTTAAAGACTTACGTGCAACACTAAAAGCGATTTTTGATGCTTTCTTAAAATTTTTTTTTCAATAAGTTTGTTACCACCAGCTTTTCGTAATTCTGAGCGTATAGGTTGTCTAAGAGCTGATCCGAATGAAATTTTTTTTTACGGGCCCACACTTACTTTCCCCCCTTTCTCTTACATGACGATGTTTTTCTTCTTTCAGACATTTTTTTAACACCCATACCGAAACGTTGTTTGCCTTTCATTATGTTTGTGACTAACCAAGAGCAGCCTTTTCACTAGCGCTCGCTTCTTTTTTTTTTACTCGCTCCCTTTTCGGCTCCAACTCGTAGTCAGCTTGATGACGTACCTTTAAATTATTTTTTATTTAAATAAGTTATATCGTGTTTCTTGCATGAACATCCAATGGGTTAACCCCCCGATCGCCTCGTGCTCCCGTTTTTCTACTTTTGCCCCGGACCACAATATTTTTAGCCGGGAATGTGTAACTAAAAAGGAAGTTTATTAATTAATGAGTTAACAAACCTTCCCCGTTTTTTTTTAAAAAACGACCCCGTCCACTTCGTTCGATAGGTGACATCTGACTGACTAAAATTAAAAGTATTAGTTATTTTTATTTACAATATGCGTATTGTTAAACTAAAAAAAAAGGGGTTTAATAGGGGACAATTTGGATAAAAAACCCCCGGGTCGGGTCAAACAGGAAAACACTTTAAAAAACAGGCCCCTTTTTGTTTCCATTGTCAATTCGTGGCTTACTTATTGGACCATCTAATTGTGGAAAGACGAATGTTATGATTTCACTGTTTACACACCCTATGGGATTACGGTTTAAAAATTTTTTTAATATATTCAAAGTCATTGAAACCAAAATATGAATTTTAAAAGGAAAAAAATTTTATCCCCCATAAAGGGGTTTGGGTTTTACTACACATTCAGTGATGCAACAAATTCGGGGGAACCTTCAGATGCAAAACCGAACTATATTTTTATATTTGATGATATAATGTGTGAAAAACAAGATGTCATACGTTCATACTTTAGTATGGGGCGTCATAAAAATGTAGATTTTTTTTATTTGGCTCAAACTTATTCACGAGCCCCCAAAACAACTAGTGCGTGACAATGCAAATTTTATTATTTTAAAGCAGGATGAAATAATTTTTTCGCCACATTTTCTCCGATCATGTCGCACCCGATGTTACTTTCTCCAAACCCAAAAGATTTTTAAATGTTGGGGGAAAAAATAAGGTTTTTTTGGGTTTTGATAAGGGGAGTGACTTAAATTCTGGTAAATATCGAAAAAAGGTTCGATAGTTATATATATTTATAATATTAGAAGAAATTAATCATTATGTCATTGTGTAAGCTTGAGACAACATCATTACACTATGAATGAACAAATTAATTTAAAGCGGAAATTAATTGAGGCTACAGATGCTGTTAGACAAAAATTTAAAAAAAAAATTGGGCAGCAACTGTGCAAGAAAACTTGGGGTTTAGGAAAAAATTTTTGAACCCATTAAAAAACCGTTGACATCCATTACTAAGTAGTAAATCAACAAACAAAAGGACAACAAAAAACACCTAGTACCCGTAACACCTTCACCAAAAAAAAAAAACATCAAACCAATATCGGTTGGAGGTGTAAAAAAAAGTCAACCTTCTATACCCGATGGAGCCATTAGTAGAAGAAGAAGAAGAAAAAAAAAAAGAAAAAGAAGAAGGAGAGGGCGACAAAAAAAAAAAACAAGAAACGACTTCACCCCGTTCAGCTACATTTTCATCACCATCATCATCCTCATTTTATTCACCAAGCAAAAAGGGGGATAGTGATGATGATAATATTGATCGTAGTTTATTAACACCACCACCTGATGATTATAGTTTGTTAACACCACCAAATCAGTCGATTTCATCCATATATTACAAACCAAGGGGTAGAGAATCAGAAAAAAAATTTCGATAAATATATAAAGGGGGGTTTTCTTTAAAACCATCTTTATATGATACTACCTATGGAATATATAAAAAATAAAAAGGGACTTTAAAAATGGGCAAACTTTTTAGTACGTTTTAAAAATGGGGGGGGGTTATTTTATGGTGATAAAAAAGGATTTAATAAAAATATGATGGTGAACCCCCCACTTACTTTTTTTAAAAATTTTCCCTATTGGGTCAAGAGATTTTAAAATAAAGGGAGATATCTTAAAAAAATATAAACAAATTTTAATTGGGGAAAAGCAGCTGCATTAAAAATATGACTTAAAAAAAGGGGGTTAAAAAAAACGAAATGGCAAAAGAAAAACATAATAAAACCCCCCAAAGACGAAAGTAAGGGGGGGTGCAATCGGAAAAAAAAGGGGTAAAAGTAAATTTTCACCAACCATTAACAAAACACCCCTCAACCAAAAAAAACCCAAATATTTATTGGAAAAATCCCAAAGAATTAGTAGATCGATTACGATTGTTGGTTAGTTCCAAAATGGCAGGTCATACTGGGGCAATGAAATTTTTTTATTTTTTTAGGAACTTCGTGAAGGGGGGAATTTTTATTAGAACAAATTTGAATTTTTTCCCCCGTAGGTGATTAAACATCACCGATAAAGATAATATGGAGCCTAGTAAAAAAAAAAGTTGTTAATGAAATACACAGACCAATAAAAAAAAAAATTTTAACGAAGGCGGACAAAATTAAAGGATACGATGACTTGGGGAATTGTTTTGGGGAAAAAGCAAAATTTTGCTAACGAAAACGATGACTATCGCTATATACTTGTGTGCTTTTAATTGTTACTCAAATATGTGTATACAAAGGCCATTAAAAACAAGACCGGAAGCAAGTTACTGATGCAATGAAAAAATTATTCAAAGGCTAAATACACCCAAATAATTTACAAAGTGATCAAGGAAAGAATTCTATAATAAAGATTTTCAAACTCTTATGAAAAAGCAACATTAATCTTTCCCCAACATATAGCACTAAAAAAGCAGCAATTGTTGAAAGAGTATAAGAACATTGAAAAATATTTTATATAAAAATTTTCAAAAGGGGGGCTTAAAAAGGGAAAATTTTTAAAATTCTTTAAAAAAATTTACAATAGTGCCAAACATCGCACTAGGGGAGGGCCCCCGATTGATGTAAAACCACATACCAAGATTAATGCATATAATAATATTAAAGTTAAACCAAAAAAGTTTAAATTTCTTTTTGGAGATGTTTCGTATAAAAATATAGAAGTATATTTGAAAAGGATATATACCTTGGTCGACAGAGCTATTCAAAGTGGTGAAAGTGAATTTAACAAATCCACCAACGTATCTTTTGGAGTCCACAGATGGTAACCCCAATTATGGGATTTTTTTAGAAGCTGAATCAGAAGACAAAAAGTCCGGATTTTTTTTTTAAAAAAAGTTTTTGTAAACGTAAAGAAAACCAAAAGAATCAAGGTTTGAAAATAACCCCTTTTAATAGTTAAATTTTTGTCCAAATTAAATGATGTTATATGCCAGGATTTGGACAAAAGCCTTGGTCTAGCTCTCTGTTAGGGGGCAATGGTCGTGGGTTTTTTTAAAAATTCCTTTTACTCCCCCCCGTATCAGTGCCAGAACGAAATTATTTTAATTTGAAAATCCCTTCTGTGGTAATTTGTCACAAAAAGAAATTGAAATTTGGGCGCCATCAAAGTTAAAAAAACAGTAATGACAAATTACCAAAGGTCACCCCCTATAGACGGGGCCAAATAAAAAAACCCCGTGCCCAACATAAAATAAAAAACCATTTAAAAATCTACGGTATTCTTTAATAGAAAAAAAAAACTTAAAATGAAAATTAATAAGGCTCCTTACAAAAGTTAACAAAGATCTTAAGCGCAAGTTTAAACTTTAACCCTACTTCAATCAAGTAATAAATAAGGGGGTTAAAATATTAAAAAAAAAGGTAATTGAGCATAGGGGGGAAAAAGTTACAAGAAATTTAAAATTATATGTTACTTAATCCTAGATTTAAAAAAAAATACTGCTTAATAAAAAGCTTTTAAAAAAAAAAAGGGGGCAACTTATCTGCATGCTCCTCTACGTGGACTGAGTCAGGTCTCAAATATTAACTTCTAAACCCACGTCTGATGTTAGACTTCTTGTGCAGCTACGGTCTGGTCGTTAGCAGCTAAAGGGGTTACAAACCCACTCAATCAAATACTCGGTTGTCTTGCAACAGGTTTTAAAAGGGGGTCACGTTCGTCACGGGGCCTCAAGAAATTTTTCCTCCAAACTGGGTAAAGAAAGAAAGAACGAAAGGAAAAAAGAAAGGGGGTACGAAGGAAATGAAAATGAAACCCCCTATCTAAACAAATATTAAATTACTAAACAGTGGAAAAAAAACGTGTCTTTTCAGGTTGGTTTTTTTACACTTTAGAAAAAGAACGAATTTATGCAAAATATTAATGAAAAGTTAAAATGGGGGAAAACATACCTTTATAGGCTAAGATGGAAGAAAATTAATGGTTTTCAAAAGATATCCTAAGGATTTTTTTCCCAAAAACCCAAAAAATTTCCTTTCGACAGCTGGGCCAGACAAGGTTTTTTAAAGGTCAATCTCTCGATGTCAAACGAAAAGTGACATTTGTCTACTACAGAGGTTTCACAATGTCGATCTGGCTTCCAGAAATCGGACCACAAACCAAGATTTAAAATTTAAATACCCCTTTTTCAATACTAATGGCAGAATAGATTTGCATACCAGGAAATTAAAACCCAAAAAAAAATAACAACCATAAAGATTTAACTAACAAACAATGGCACAAGAGCCTCTAGGTATTGTATACTGAAGATTTTCCCATAAATGCTTTTCAGGCTGCCGACCGTTCAAACTTAAAACAGCGTTTAATTCAAGCGGGCGCGGGGAAAAAAAAATATGGCGAATGCGCTAGAAATTAATATTCGCTTTAGAATTGAGATAATCCCCCCAAAAAAAACTGAAAAACCAAAAACTACTTGCATGTTACACTGCCCTCCTCCAAAAAAAAAAAAATTAAACTTGTTTTTTTTTCCAAAAAAAAAAATACCTTAACTTTATCCAAAGACTAAATATTCAACTAAATAACAAATAGAAAAAAGGTTATGGCGCAAAAAAACCAAAAGTCCAACGATATCCAGGCGGGGCAAGGGGAAGGGAAAAAGGGGAAGAACGACACCAAGGGCACCCCCATCCCCAACGTGGATGTTAAGGGGGATCCTGGGGTGTCCGGGGGAAACGCCATCTGCGAAAAACCCACGAAAAGCATTTTACCTAAAGTAAAAAAATAGAATTCAATCCCTTACGTCATTATCCACCGGCCACCAACAAACAAAACCCCCAAAACCCAAAAAAAAGGGAAACAAAAAAATTAAAGGTTAAGGAGAAAAAAATTTTTTAACATAAAAAAAATTTTGGTATGAACCAAGGACTTGGCCCATCCCCGGGATTTTGTAGCAAATCACCCGCTGAAACGGAAATATGGGGAAAAAAAATTTTTAAACAAAAACGGGGGACCCATAAATCCCCTTGTCAACCCTTACAACAAATTTGGGGGAAACCCACTTGACA
>JAHBCN010027194.1:0-10244 GCA_019359885.1 Listronotus oregonensis | reverse complement strand
AAAATGTAGAAATAGGACCAGACGATACTTTTGTAAGCTTTAATGTAGAAAGTCTGTATACAAATGTGCCAGTAGAAGAATCGTTAAGCATCATTCGGGCCAAACTCAACAAAGATGACACCTTACTAGAACGCACCACCCTGCTGCTGGATGGAGTGATGGAGTTGTTGGAGCTGTGCCTCCATAGTTTTTACTTTCAAGTGAAAGATGAGTACTATGCGCGGGACGATGGACTTCACATGGGCTCATCGCTCTCTCCAGTGGTAGCAAATAATTATGTGAAATGGTTTGAGAAACACGCAATTAAAACTTCACCAATCACACCAAAAGTTTGGCTACGATATGTCGACGATACTTTTGTTGTATGGACAGGTAATAACGAAGAACTTAAAGGTTTCTTAAAACATCTAAATTGTCTCCGATCCTGTATTAAATTCACAATGGAGAAGGAAAGAAATTCGGCTCTACCTTTCTTTATGTTTTATTCAAACGAAACGATACAAACCTTGGTATACAGAAAACCTACCCACACTGGACAATAATGACACCAGAATTCCAATCACTCTAACGAAACGAAGCAAGGAGTCATACGTACTTTATATAACCTCGCAGTGACCTTATTTCACAGTAAGGAATCACTGCAAGCCGAAATAAGTAATATAACTAGAAATCTCTAAAAAAAGTCAACACATTTACAGAAATTGTTCAAAATTAGAACAGTTCAATGCATGCTACTGTTTTATGTTGTTCTGAATATACAATACTGCAGTATCAGTGTTCCTAATAAAATTTTAGATGGCATTTTATCCAAAAATGGTGCATATTGACAAGATAAAATAAGATTACCTTTTTTCTGTAAAAAACTTAGAAACTAACTTTTTTTTAGTTTTATAAAGTCTAATAAAACCGGTTGTGATGAATTCTCGTCAAAAATAAAAAATAATATAATACATTATTTTTTTTTATCTAAGCTTTATTAATTGTGAAAAAATTTTTTTAAATGTGACTTTCACAGTTTTAAACTCACTAAAAACGTACATAAATATGAAAAAAGCTCCAACTTCTTGCTTCTTTCAACTTTTTTTGGCCTAAAGCAAGGCCAAGTTCTATTTCTTCCTGTAACTTATCTTAAATAACACTAGATACATTAAAAAAATATATTTACATTGACCCAAACAAACTTAGGAATGGTAATATATTTAATTTTTTTCTTTTAAACCCCTTTCCCTTCGGCTCAGGGTTTTAACAAGTTACAAAGTTAGCATTTAGTGTTGATAAAAATAAAATAATACTTTACCTTTACTAATATATAGAAAAAGTAGTAAGAAACGCTAGACTTTGACAGAATATTGACTTTTTGTATTTAAGGATTTTAGATATTAATTGTTAATTTTTATTATTTTACAAAACTGCAGCAACAAAATTTCCAAAAATATGTTTTAAACGGTAAAAACACTCTTTCAACTCTTTAAAAAATATTTCCTTATATTTTGTAGTTTGTGCCAGCCTTTTGTATTTTAAAAAAAGACATTTCTAACCAAAGATCGTTTGTAAAGCAAACATTATTTTAAAACATCTAAAATACCTAATTTTTCATATTATTTAAATACCTGATAAATGAAAATTAAATACTTCTTGAGCTTACCCAGATAATGGATTTCTTTCTCTATCCTCCATCTTAACACCTCACATACCACAAATTAAGCTTTTTTATTTCTTTTTTAAAGGTTTAATACATCATTTAATACTCGGTTTACTTAAAATGCGAGAAATAAGTTTACAAATATGTACATACAACGCGGATAACTCAAGCCTTCTGTTACAATTTAATTCAGTGATAGTACACTTGTTTTACCAGTGGTTGGCTTCTGATAAAGTTTTTAACTTATTTATTTTAAATGTATTTAGCATATTAACATGTTTTTGTTGTTGTGTGTACTGATAAATTTTCACATGAAAATAGTTGTTTTATTATTCCATTCTTGCTATTTTAGTTTTTGGGGTTTGGGTTATAATATTCTCAAAGCATGTTTAAAATGGTTGATTTTGTTGTCCAATATTAAAAATAGGAAAATAGAAATTTATATCGATAAGGGATTTGCAAATATGGTAAATATTGTTGTGGTGGATTTATTTATTACTTGTTTTTTGGACAACCGATAATTAAGCACGACACACACCAGTATTAGAGGAACCCTTGTAGTTTACTGCTTATTCTACACTATCAAGTAAAATAGTTATTAAATATGAATAAAATTGCTGTTGTAAGTTCTGGAATCAGTTCAAAATAGTGACGGATTATTTTTTAAAAGGTTCTTAAAAAATTAGAATAATTTTGTAAATTGGGGTCTTCAAGTACGTAAACATAGGAATAAGGAGGTCAGGCACCCATGGGTGTTTTTTGTTTCGTACACTTCAGAAATTTACTCGAAATATTCTCGTTTCATACACTGAAATATTTAATAAATTGTATGCTTCTTGTTTCGTACACCGACCATCGTGACGACCCAAATAACCAGTAAAATAAATTAGTCTAGTCGAGAAGTGTGTTTCCTTCGAAAATTATGAGCAATAGCTCATTCCAGCCGGAATGCACATCTAAGAAAGGCTATTTGAGGATTTGTTCTGCCAATATTGCAATTGTTATTAACAAAAAAACGACTTAAAAAAGCCATTTCGATTGTTGAAAAAATCATAAGAGATAGCGGAAATTGCAAAAAAGATCCTTAAAGAGGAGGAAATTTCGATGAAAAAGTCCCAACTCCCGGAGTTCTATCTTCATTATTTATAAATTTAATTTAACGCTGAAAATGGGCCTCGGTGCGACTTTTTTGGTTGCGCGCTCGGCGCCAAAACCAAGTACATCACACTAAATATTTTTTTTAGGCTATTAAATATTTATTAAAATTTTTTAAAAAATTAAAGTTCATTTTTTAATAAGATAAAGAATGTTTAATTAACAAAGTTATTTCAAATTTTTGTCTTCATTGTACTGTAAAAAAAATCTTAAATAGTTGCCGTATAAATTTTTCGCGTCGTAAAGCCCTTCTTATATACATACCTAACAAGATCACGCCATAAAAGTTTAAAAAATTTAATGTGTTGTATACAATAACTTTATAACTTTAACAATATTACTTTGATTTTTCATTTTTTGTCAAAGTTATCAAATTATGATAAACAAAGGAACACGAAGAGAAAAATTTAAACGACAATTATTTAAGTTTTTTTTTGGAGCCTTTATTTTTGACAGAACAGAACAGACAAGACAGAAAAAAAAATATATAAGAATTGTAGGCTTTTTTCCATATTATCTTTTAAAATTATTAGTAAAAAAATATCGCAATAAAAAAAATGGAAAAATATAGGCAAACTTTTTTAAATGGAACACCCTAAATATTATGCGCTACAATAAAAGATCTTTTTTTTCTGATTTCAAATATACATACATTGATAATATTTGAATGAACCATTTTTGAGATATTCAAGCTTAAAATATAAATAAATTGAAAAAAATCATATTAGTATCAAGAAAGCTAGGAAAACAATAAAATTGTTTTAATAAATTTGACGTTTTGATATTGTAAAAAGTTGAAATTTATCAGTTTAACTATTAAAAGTAGTTTGTATTGCTTTTTTGTCGATAGGCTATTTAGAAGAAATCAGAAAAAATCGCTATTATGCGTCTTTTTTATGGTAACAATAATAATGTGACGATAGTGCAAAGGGAATATTACTTATTACATCCTTAACAACGGGTACCATTTATAAATACTATTAAATACATAGTAAGAAAGTTTATTGAAGGAAAAAGCTTTAAAATGAATAAAAGGACTGCAGCACGAAATGAAAACAAAGTTTTGGATATTCTCGTTTTTTCAGGATAATTAATAAACTTTTTCTATTGGACTAGCACTAACTACTTTTAATAATTTTGGAAAATCCTGAAATATCAATCTCGGATGCGGCATCTGAAGTTAATAAAACAGATTATAAAATTTATTTAAGCTTAAAATTTTACAAATTTTATCCTTATAAATTTATGTCCGTTCAGAATCTTCCGAAACAAAACGTGCAGGACCGACCTAAGTATGCATTGGAAATAGCTAGGTTTATGCAGCAGGATCCAAAGTTTTTAAATCAAATTCTATTCACCGATAAGCCTTCCTTTACTTTAGCAGGAATTTTTAATCACAAAAATAAAGATTATTGGTTCAGAGAAAACCCTCACCAAATTCAGCAATATAACAATTTTATTGTTTCCATGGCTTTCTTGATACTAATATGAAACTTTTTTGTAATTTATTAATAATTTAACCTAAAATATCTCAAAAATGGTTCATCTAAATATCATCAATGTATATATATTTGAAATCAGAAAAAAAAGATCTTTTGTTGCATCGCATAATTTATGGGGTGTTTCATTTAAAAAAGTTGAAGTTGCCTATATTTTTCCATTTTTTTATTGCGATATTTTTTTACTGATAACTTTAAAAGATAATATGGAAAAATTCCTACAGTTTTCCTGTCTTCAAAAATAAAGGGCTCAGAAGCCACGTAAATATAATCAAAGACCCTGTACAATGGGGACGAAAGTTCGAAACAATTTTGTTAATTGACAATTGTCTAACTTGTTAAAAAACTATCTTTAGGTTAAATTTTAAACGAAAATAGATTCTTCAAAGTGTTTCGAATAAACCATATTTTTAAAAAAAAAATTTAATTAATATTTAAAACCCTAAAAAATTATTTAGTGTTACGCACGCGGTTTTGACGCCGAGCGAGCAACCAAAAATGTCATGAAGGCCCATTTTTAGCGTTAAATTAAAATTATAAATAATGAAGATAGATAGAACTCCGGGAGTTCGGACTTTTTTATCGGAAATTTCCTTCACTTCAAGGATCTTTTTTGTAATTTCCGCTATTTCTTATGGTTTTTGAATTATCATCAAAAATCGTATGAAATAAGATATCAGGTTATTGTAAACATAAGTTCAGACATTAAATATCTTTTGGCAGCCAAAAAGTACGATTTTTGTAACATTATAGTGGTCAACATTTTAAAAACTTCCAGGAGATAATACTAAACATACAAATTCGGATTCAAATTACGTTTGGGTTGTTTAGACTTGGTTTTTATTATCATTCTACTTGAGCTTCAAACTTCTATGCTTAGATATCTTTAGACAAAAAACATGTTTTTAAAAACTTACTCGGCAAAAATTTCTTCTACTCCTCTAAAAACAAAACGTCTTTCAGGCTTCTCCATTTTAACTTCATATTTAACGTAGGTATTTTGATTATAAACACTATTCACTAATTTATCTAAATCATTACAATAATTTAGATTTTGATTTTGTTTAATAACACTACCAATAGATGCTTTCTCCATTGCACTTAAAAACGTACATTATTTGAGTAATAAATTCACAGATACACTTTGGAAGTAAACTGACTATTATTTCAATTATAAAAAGCACTAAACTTCTTTTAGAATAATTTTTGGTTCACAAAAAATATACGTGTTTTACTGTACCAAATTATATACGCATTAAAACGCACGTGAAAAATTACTAATTGATGATAAACATGGTATGTCCCCTTTAGCTTTATCTAATCAATAACCAATTAATACATATCAAAATGGATGCTACTGATAAAAAGTAAAATAATCACATGTTGCTTTGATTTTTTAAACTGTATTTTCTGGTTATGTTACCATACCGCATGCATAACGCATTGTATGAAATGAGATAATTTTTGTAATCACAACTTTTTTTTTACCTTTTTTTTTTTCGTTTTCTTGTCATTGTCATTCAAACAACTATGTACTGAAACTTTACCTCAAGTTATCAGGGCCATACTAACCCTATGGGCTGTTTGGGCCACAACCCAGGGGCGCCGTAACTTAAGGGGCGCCACGAACGTACAGATAAGGAATTTTTAAATATACTTAATTTATATCTCAATTAATAAATTCGAAAAAGGATGAATGCACTCCCCGAGTAAAGCCAGAGTCTCATGCGTCCGATTTCCGACGATCCGATCATACGAAAGTATTTTGATTGGTCAGAACATTTTGGCGCCATTTTTTATCCGAATATTTTAACATTTTATCCGACGTCGGATGGAGTTAAATTAATTTTAATTTTGTACGATGTCAGACGTGTCTTTCTGGTCTTCTAACCTTACTTTATTTACTTTGTTGGAGTAATTTCAATTTATATTGAATATTAAAATAAACAGTTATAATTTAAAATCTTTAAAATTTTTTAAACTTAACCTGAATTTACCTCATACTCAACAACCCTTTTCTTCTTCCATTAAATAATATTTTAGTTCCGTTAGGTTATTATTTCCTCTTTTTTTCATTGCAATTTCACAGGTTGACCTTTAAAATGCTCTTATTTTCTTTTCTTTTGACTGGATATCGGATCCGAAATTCGAATCAATGAGACATGCAAGTTTTCCGACAAAAAATTTAAAAACATTTTGTACGTCGGATAGTCGGAAATCGGACGCATGAGACTCCGGCTTAAGACCGCTGAGTAAGGTAGCGTTCATGGCTCGCGCTCACACTTTTCATGCATAGAGATGAGCTTAACGGCGATTTTTAAGCCACTGGTATATCGGTGATGGTGATTTATAAGTCGCCGCTTCTTTTAACGGCGACTTAAGTCGCTATTTGATCCAAAAATAGTTATTATTGAGGTTAATAGGGTATTCTTTTTGGTTCATTCGATAGGAAAAGCTAATAAATGTGATAAAAGTTGTTATTCAATTTAAGGTTAATAAATTTTAGAGGTCGCTATTTTATAATAAATTACAAATTACATTATTACAACAAGACTAAAAATACCAATATTTTTATTTTATTTATTTATTCATTTTCATAAACATAATATAGAGGAGAAAACGCAGGAACAAAAAAAACAAATTAACCAAAAAAAGAAAAGCTGGCAAAAGTAAATATAAAAATAATTAATAAAAAATACAACAGAATAGCAAAAAAACGGAAATTCTAAATACTTACAAAAAGTTAAATGTTTTCATTTGAAAGAATAGATGTAAATTTAATAATCAATGAATTTTCTCAAACTAAAGCGAGCAAGAAGTTTGTTATTTAATAAATCAATTTAATTTATAATAATAAATTGAATATGTAAAATTAAACTTCGGAACAAATGGGAAAAAATTGAAAACATCCGTGCTTAGAAGGAAAACTTTTATAAAGAAAAATTAAAAATTTATTTTTGATCTCTGTGAAAATTCCCTTTTCACATGAACCGTCACGTATATTTTCAATAAAACACTGTTTCATAATTTGGTTGGGTCAATATTCGATATACATTCGTTGGTTGGGTTTAATTAAATTTTAGGTATAACAGGTAAGTAGAATATCTTATACATACAAATGTTAACTATTAAGTTGCTTAGGTTATAACTGTGTACTTATAACGATATGTGCGTTATAATGCTTATAACTGTGTACTTATAACGTGCGTTATAATGCGAGTAAGGAGAATATAAATTTGAACTTTGTAAAAATAAATGCAATTTTCTTTTATTATTTGAATGGTTAATGTAAATAAAGTAATAAGGACTAAAAATTGATCATTAAAAAAAATGGAATATAAGCAGAGCTGTCGGTAATTGAACTAAAATAATTAAAAAATCGTCTTCAATTACTTCTCAGTAATTAATTTAATTTAATTACTTTCCGGAAAAGGTAATTGTATTTGGATTATCAATTAATAGGATAATGTAATCGTAATTGGTAATTGGTTTTCACAAATCCCATGCAATTCAATTACTTAAAAAGTATTGCGATTACTTATAAAGTAATTGAATTACTTTAAAATTAATTCAATTACCTAATAAATGATTGAATTATTACGAAAAATTTAATTACCTTTCTTGAAACACGGCGGGCCGCTTAATCCGGCGAACGCCGCCTCCGCGCAGATTTAGGATTTTCAATTGATGCTTGCCGCCAACGTTTTTATACTTTTTTTGTAAAAAATCTGTTGATGTTTGGGGTGGGAAAAAATAAATTTTTATTTTTAAGTCATTTAATATTGAACTTGCCGAGAAAGCAGTTTGAATAGTGTGACGTGCGCGTATGATGCGTATGTGGTAATTTAAATAAAGTAATTGGTAAAATATTTAATTACTTTTAGTTTTAATTGATAATTGAATTACTTTTAACAAACATGCTAGTAATAGGTAATCGTAATTAACTACTACGGTATATATATATATATTATTATATATTAATAGATATATTATAATTCTACATAGTAATTTAGATTTATTAAAAACTTCTAAAAAAATTGCGATAGCTCTGAATATAAGTGAATTTAAGAAAAGCTTATTCTGCATATAGATTTTGAAGCAAAAATAGGTTTTAATTTTCAACCGATCTATTTTTTGCGCTAATTTTTACCGTCTATTAAAAAGTTACAAAGATCCTTTTTTATAGTTGGCCATTTTTTGATTTCATATTCACAAGGCAATTCAGTCGTTGGTAGAAATTGTCGCACGTCGTTCACCTTTTATTAATTTTAACTGGATAAATTTTCTCTCTAAAAAATTTGCTTTTACAATTAACCATATAAGCAGCGTTTTATCGTTACTTTCATGTTTAATATTATTTTATTGGTTATTTCATTTTTATTTTAAAGTGCTTGCGTCACAAATTTGCTTAAAAATAATATTTGTTATCTGGTGAGACCATGAACTTCTATTGACACTTCTAATTGTTTCGGTTCGCCATGCGATTTTCGTTAACCTTCAATAAATACTTCGTAAAAAAGTAATTGAATAATATTATATAAGAATTTTATAACTAATAAAAAACCTCTTTATTTGGAGCATTAAATTTACGAATTTAAGTAGGTTAAAAAATACTACCAAGGTATATAATAGTCCATCTTGGTAGAATCAATATACGAGTACATCTATTGTAAAGATTTCCTTTTTTGTTATTTTGAGACAGTCCACGAAGGCTTACCAGAACACTTAAAAAAATAATTTAAGTTAAAACAAAGAAGATAAGACAAAAAATTAACATCTTTTTATGAGGGCCCTTTATTGATTCGCTTTTAAAACAACATCCTTAATTTAACTTCTTTTTACTTTCATAACATGTATTAAAGTAGTACTAAATGCTAATGGAAAAGTATTAACTTTTATGTTTTGAAGCTCGAGTATTTTTTGTATTATAAGTCTATTTCTAATTTAAACCGCAAATTTCTCATATAAAAATAAATATATTCTGTTGTTATTAGTAATAAATACGAAACCTTTCAATTAAAATGTTTCGAAAAAAGGGGACGCTTTTAAAAACAAACCAAAAAATAAGGTGTCCCATTAGGAAAAAGTGAATTCTAAGTTGTATCTCTTTTTTTTTTAATTTTTATTGTTTGCTCAACTGTTCTTTAAGGTTCTTCTAGTAACGTACCGTGAGTGGGCTGTAAAAGGATGCAAGAAAGTAATACTTCGTGATGGTCTGTTGAGGGCTGCTAGTGAGAGAATAATATTGGATAATTCTTTGAAGCAGAAGCCATGGAATACAAAAATAAGACAGGTCTCCTCCACTTCGTCGGTAAGCTAAAGAAGGAAGTTTTCTTTAAAGAGTCGCATTAATAATAAGACGAACAGCTCTTTTTTGGATCAAGAGACATTCAGGAAAACTAAAAGTTTTGGTAGTCGCCTTTCCCCAGATACGGGATAGTACTCTAAGCCGGGTGTGGTTTGAAGTTGTGTGTTTATACTAGTTAAGATAATTCTCGGAAGTAACACTCATTAAATTAAATGATTTTTTATTTTACAGAACTAGCCGCTTATAAATAAGGGATGACTATTAATCGACTATTTTCGCGACAGCGGATATGATTAGTCCTTGAGAAAGGAGTTTTCTGATACTTCAATCAATAATGTTAATTAAGGATCAGGTAAAGAGGATACCTGGACTATTCTGCACTTCTGAATCAGGCTTAGAGAAAAGCATTTGGGCTTAGGAAAAAAAAATTAAGGTAAAGGGTATTATAATCGACTAAACTATAAATGGGATTAATCGTAAAAGAGAGATATCGTTAATTTAAAGAAGCAATAATATGGGTGCTATCATCTACAAAAATAGAATTACTTATTTGTTATTGACTATGACGAAAAATGGGGGTGATAAAGAACAAACTCGTAAGAGCAATTTTATAATGGATTATGCTTCTTGGGTGCCAAAA
>JAHBCN010027193.1:0-10288 GCA_019359885.1 Listronotus oregonensis | reverse complement strand
TTTTTTATCACATTAAATAATATTTGTGAGAAGTTTTGTACTATATTCTTCCTTAAAATCTCAACAGGAAAACAAAGAAATAACTCTTACTCTATTATTTGCGACTTTAGTAAACAAGTCAATAATAATTTACCTTGGTTAGACTACTATATAATCATGGTCAACAAAACTAAAAAATTCTTTATTTACAAACTGGTAAAATACGAAAAGGTGCTAACTTTTAGGAATAGCCACTTTATTTAATAGTTTAAAAAATTGTTTATTTTAACTTCGTTTTTATAAAGTAAATTTTCTATAACAGGTAAATTGATAATGGCAGTTTAAACGAAAAAAAATATTTTAAAAAGTAATTTCCAGAATTTAAAATAAAGTATTTTTAAATTGTTGCCTTTTATATCTGAAACTTAACTTTTTTTTTCTCTAATTTAAACTAAATATACCTAAAATACAGTTGATTTGTTTTTTGAAAGAACGTTGGATGTTGCAA
Source organism: Listronotus oregonensis (assembly GCA_019359885.1). Lineage (NCBI taxonomy): Eukaryota > Metazoa > Arthropoda > Insecta > Coleoptera > Curculionidae > Listronotus > Listronotus oregonensis. Next base: position 9,801 of record JAHBCN010027193.1, on the reverse strand, counting down.
AGCGCATTTTACAGGAGAGCAGAATTAATTAAGAGAGCAATAGTGCAGTTTTACAATAAATACCTTTCATTAAAAAGACGACAAGCCTTTTGTGTCACATCCAATGTTACTCCACAACCATAAAACTTGAAAAATTGGTTCTAAAACCTATCCAGCACTGTCTAGCAGTTATTTGGAGAACCTAACCTTTTACATATTCATACAATATGTTACAATAAATATTATTCCACCAAAAAAAAATGTAAAGAAGTTACATGCAACTTAGCTCCAATCACCTATTTAATTGCCCAATGTGATAATATTTCAGAAATCAAATAAATTTAATTAAAGTAATATGTTATTTTTATTATTTTCCGCACTGTTATTTTCTCAAAGCTAAAGCTCATTTTTTATCTGTCTGAGAATCTAAATGTCCCGGATTCGCCGTTCTAACTATTTCTTCTTCGTTAAATAAAACATAAACAAATATTTATTCAGAAGGTTTTCTGTTATTTACGACATAAACCAAAAACTGGTTTGGAGAAGAAACATGGGATAGCGCTAAAATGGTCTATAGATAAAAATGTTTTATTTATTAGTTTCGTCAGCAGTTGAAGGCTTTTTATGTTATACGCATCGGTTACTTGATGCAATATCAATGAACTTAAGGAAATTTAAAAAAACTAGAAATGTATGTATTGCTTTTAAACTATTACTATAAATATTGAACTATTTATAAAAAGTAGATGACTAAAAATCTACTTTTTATAAATGGTTCAATATTTAATTTAATATATGACGAAGGTGTTTTTGTGTTTGTAAATTAAATATCCGAAAATATATTTTTTTGTTAGACAGGATTTTAACCAATTATTAAAATAATTATCCAAAATTTATATCTAAACGAAAAAAGTTATGAAAACACCGCTCACATCGAAAAAAAAAAATAATAAAGGACCACAAGTTACACAATTGGACAAAAATATAAAAGAAATTAAAATACTTTAAATTAAACAAAAATTTTTTTCTTAAATAAAAAAAAAAGGGTTTTTAAATTTTTTCCCCCTACCAATTATATTGCAAAAAATATTTTTTAGTCAAAACATATTTAATTCTATTTCAAAAACAGAGCTTAATAATCAGAGAGGGCTACGACATTCACCATGTGATCAGTGATCAGTGACGTCAAGTCGGGCCATTTTTAGCCATGTTGGATTTTATGCCGGAGAGCGACGTAAAATTAAGAAAAATACATGAAAAATGCTTATATGATGAGAAATAAATTTATTTTTCTTACCAAGTTTTCTAGAAAACCATAAATTTAATTAAATAATGAAAATTAAAAATTATCAAAGCGATAACAGGACGAGGGGTATGACAGACCATACTTTTCGATGGTACTTTTAATTAAAAAAAAGAGAAAAAGATAAGACGTTGTAGAAAATACTAGTTTTTTATTTATTATAAATATAAGAGTACTATAATTTTTAACACACAATATTGATTTATTAATAGCTTTCTATTATTTAATAATATCAATGTATATAAGGATGTTTAAAAAATTAACTAAGTAGGTTAAAAAAACTTGTTGTTAATGGAAAGCCACAAGAATGTACTTGCGGAACTTTTGTAAGATTATAAAATATTTAGCTCCAGAGCAAAAGCTGTAAGCCATAAAGTAATAACTTTTTTTCTAAGAATTTATGAGGGTTTTTTGTGTTACTTTATGATCTATCATTTCTTAATTTATTTTATTTTAAAACTAATTATGTTACTCATAGAAATTAGTTAGTTATTTATTTACTTACAGACCAAACACCGTCTTGATTTTGCAAAAATAAATTCATTTGAAAGCAGATATGGAAGAAAAGAACGCAGAACTTGGTTGTATAAACTAATAATATTTTGGAGTATAATACTACATTTTACATTCTAAAACATCGAATCGTTCATAGATTAAAAACCCGCTAAATACGAAGACAAAATTTTATTTATAGCGTTAATATTTAGTTTTTTATCGTTTTTTTTTTCAAAAATTAACCCAGTTATTAGTTTATTTTTATAAACAATAAAGCAATATTTTCTACAGTATTCTTTTGCTATGACAATTTGTCCTCTTTTTAATTGATTCGCATATTATTATTATTATAATTTTATAAAAACATTTAAAAAATTAATAATCTATTTATTAATTTTTAAAAATAAAGGTTTTAAAACTTCTAGAAATTGCTCTAGATTGTTAAAAGGATATGTGAGGCCCCCATATGATAATTTCTAAGCCCATGAGGGTTTTTTTTTATCTTGGGCCAGTCCACAAACGCTGATGCCTAAGTACTAACGTATCGTGGGTGTCTTAAGGGTGTTGAGAGGGAGTTTGTTTACACGGGACTTAAATATTTGGAGACTGGAAGGAGAAGGAAAAACTTCTGCGGGCAGCAGGTTCCATGGTCTTGACACTAGGGATGAAGAAACGAATAAGGCGGGAATTGTATAAGAATGCATAAAAGTTGCACTATGGGTTGCTCTGCTATAAAATAAAAAAATAAAAAGTATATATGTCTTAAGTAGTAGAATGAAAAAATGTCGAAAAACTTCTTAATAAAAATAAAAGTTTTTTTTGTTTTGCTGAAAGTAAAAAACGTCTAATTTAATTAAAAGTAAAAATCAAAGCAGTGGCTATTCCATCAATAATTTTCCCAAGAAAATATAATAAGTATAAGTTATATGTAGGAACCTGTTAAAAAACCAAATTAAAGAAGTTGTGTATCGGTCACTTAAGCTTTCTATCGTACTGCTTGTTTTTAAAGAACCTTTATAAAGTTACTTTGCTAGAGTGACAAACATATTTTTTTCATATTTTGTGCATGGTATTTTTTATAATATTTTATTAATTTTAAATGCAAAATTCCGGTCTAAATTATTTTTTGACAAATAGTTAACATTTAAGTTATGCCCTGTTTCCAACAGTTTTCATTTTTACCTCTTTGTTAAATTTAACCTATTGCTAAGTCCATTATTAACTTTAACAACGAGATCTGCAATCGGCTGTGAGTGGTACATATTACTTTACACTCCCATTATTTAGTAATAATTTTGGGCCCTAAATTTATTTATATTTTCATTACGTTTTTCAGACTGTCTAAAAATAAAAACTAAATTTTAAATGAATATTCAAAAAGGATATAGGTACGTTGAAAATTTTAAAATCCAAAGAATTATGGTAATTATACTAAACACTTAGACTTCGGATAAAAACGTGACGAGAAACCGTGAATGTTTTTTTAAATTGCCTGTAAACTTGTGTTTTAGAAAACATGGTTCCCACACAATAATAAGCAAACTTGATATTAAATTGAAAGTCGAGTTTTAAATTATTCAGCAGAGAAAAGTTATAAACTTGTTAAAAATATTTAATTTCTATTAAAAGGGAAGGTCCTGGTTAAGAGACAGTTAAAATGGAGTTTAAAGATACACAAAAATTTATTTAATTTTACGTATTAAAATATTTCTATTTTTTTTTTCTTAACTATATTCTGATGGATTATTATAACAGGGTGGGCCAATAAAAACGAAACATGGCCGATTTCTCATATCTATTGTTGGTAGGAAAAAATCGCTCAGACCCGTCGATTTTTGTTTCGAGGGGGACACATTTTGCGCTTATTTTTAACCCTGTCACTTCAACCCCCTAGGAGGGGTAAGCTTTACTCCTAACTTCTTAAATGGGAAAGGGGGTCGACTGACACCTCATTTTAAAGATCATCGAATCCTCTTTTCAACGCTTCCTAGTTTTTTTGAATTTGATGCAATAGTTTTCAAGAAAATACGTTAAATAAACATAATTGGCCCATAATCAAAAGTAACGCTTTTTCACTTTTAAAACTATTTTTTATTTAGTATTTTTGTTTTTAAACTCTGTCCTTGCCAACTTAAAAAGTAAGGAAGGATTAAATGTCCCTTTTTTATCACTTAATAAAATGCGGATACTTTTTGCTGACGCTTTAAAATTATAAAATTATTTTCAGTGTTTGTTTAGAATTTTATCAGTCCACGGTTAGCAGTTATTTCTGCTATGGAATTCAATGCTTGTGTAAAAAATTATAAATAATGCAGTTCGTTTTTTATCTTTCTTTGGAACTTATTTACATTCAATTTATGTAAATTTAGTATCTCACAGGATTTTGTCTGTGATTATTTGGGCTTATAATATTTTTTCTTGCTTTAAATGGTTTACTCAACGGAGAAAAGAGTATCGATAATTGAACAATATTATACAAACGGTACACAGAAAAAAACATATTATCAAATAGAGTATTTAGATATTTTTATTTATATTTATTTAAATTGAGATTACCGATTCTTATTTGAAGAAAGCCACCTTAAAAGAAATATTTCAAAATGATTAATAAAATTATTTCATATCCTCAGAATATATTTTCACTTTAAAAATACAGTCTAAAGCTAAGACTTCCATGATTTTGGTTTAACTTCTTTGTTCTTCAGTTTAAAATAACATATAATTTTACTTTGAATTTCAGTTACTTTTAAAATAAAAACTGGTCATTTACAATTAAAATGACATATCATTTAAAGAACGCGTCCCGTATGTTCAATTTAAAACATTTGGATTGCTCAATTTGAGAATATATTTGCAATATATCTAAATATAAAATTTTTGAAATTCGGAAATTTTCATTTCTAGAAGGTCCACCTACGATGTACCCCGATTGGCACTGGAAACTGGCGGTGCTCGGTTTGCCCGGTTATTCGTGTGATTATGGATCAAGATGAAGGGTATAGCGAAATTTAATCAGACTGTTCTCGTCTCGTTGCCCGTGTTTTTGTTTTGGGTGTTTGTAGGATTAAATAATGGGAGTTGAAGACATTTTACAACAGTGGGGATGTGATAGTGTCACCCAAGCCTTCAAAGGTAAGTATTTACACCATTGTTTTATAAAACTGTTGTCCAAAAAACCAAGGGTCGATAGATCTCAATTGTCACCAAAACAGGCATTTTTTATTTAGATAAACTTACCTATAGGAGCATACGCTTTTGTTTCATAACTAAACATGTTTATATAAATTGTTAGATATTAACTGATTAAAAACACTACTAAGTACATTGTATAAACCATTAATATTGTTACAGGCTACAGAATATGAGTACAGAGTGTGATAAAATTCAGTATACCTAACAAACAATATATACATATACCTACCTACAAGGCTAATAAATTGTATATTTTTAGGCATTATTTTTAAAATAAAAATTTCTTATTTAACCATTAAAAAAATCTTAAATGGAATTAAAAGACATTGGCGCCCGTTACATTTTTTAAAACTTGCCAGGTAGGAATATGGATAAATGAAATTGACTAAAGCTATTCTAAGCAAACTGCTTTTAGTTAAGTATATTATTTTAAAACTTTGACTCCTGTAGCCTGTAGGTACGCCAAACTGCACCTAGTTGAAAAAAAACATACAAATAAAATTTATAATAATAATACATATTGTATCTCGCTTTCTATATATTGTATAAGCCTGAGTATCTTTACCTTTTTAGTTAATTGTTTAGGAGTACCTAGTGAAACCTAGTATACGATTTGAGAGACAGTTTTTTGAATTAATTATATTTGAAACACTTTGTACTTGTAGTTTGTCGCCCCTGTATATAAGTATAGGAGTTAATTTACTTCTAAATTAAATTTTAACATGCATTTTATTTATATTTTATTTTTATTTATCTGTATGTTGGTATAGAAATCTGATATACTCACTTATTTACTTATTACAGAAAAATGTGTTGCTTAATATTTCAGTTTTAGCATTTCGAATGTTTATTTTTTTAGAAAACGTCATAGAGGAAGACCAGTTGCCAGAGTTGTCCGAAGGCCTTCTTAAAGAACAATCCCGTTGGTTCCTCGAATGGTTCTTCAAAGAAAATAGCTGAGTTGATTTTTATTTCGTTATGAAGTTGAGAACAAGACTGTTTATTTTTCCAAGAAAGTAGAACTTAAAGTTAATTCTTCTATAATGAGAATTATATTTTGTTATTTAACAGATTTTTAAAAAGCTTCAGCAAGATATTTTTTTAATAAACGATAAGATTTTTTACCTGTTGTTTTTTTGTAGTTGTCAGCGAAACCTGTTATAATTATAATGGACTTTTTTAACATAGCGAAAAAACTTTTAAAAAATTTTATACCTATATTAATGTTAGCTAAACGTAATAATGGATTTTTATCATTTTTGAAAAAGTAACCGTATATTTTTCGTATTTCCAATTTTAATGAAATTAACGTTGTTTAGGTCAACAGTGTTGAGGTCATATACAACATTATTTTACTAAAATTGGCTGAATACGGAAAAAAAATCCGGTCACCTTAAAAAAAAATGTGTTCAGTTATTAGTGCAGCAGCTTCTCTTTAAACGTATTATACAGGGTGTAACAAATTCGAGTGTATGCATGGGGATCTTAAACACCGTAAAGATAGAGGTTGGTTAAATTAAGGTAAAGTTGCGCATTCACTTGCCCTACAAAATGCCGTTTAAAATGTGTAATTTTTCCAAGTAGTTCCAGAGATATAAGAAAAAAAATAAAATTTTCAAAAATTTATCTTTTTCTCTAACCTTATTTATTGACCGATTTTAAAATTAATAACACATTTACATAGCCACTTTATTTCCGCTAAATATTAGTGTTTTTGGATTTGCCATTCAACGTTTAATTTTATGACGACCATCATCAACTTTATTTTTTCTTGTGGACGCCCAGTTTCTGGCATATGTCGTACGAGCATTTGAAGAATTTTAAAATCCTTTAAATTCCACCCGTATAAAATCTTGTGCAAGAATTAAATGAAGATGACTTTGATAGGCGTGTGTAAATTTGCGAGATAATAAGTGAACGAATAATAAACAACCCGAACTTGTTGTTCAACATTTGTTTCTCAGATGAGTGTTCGTTTTTTTGTGAACGGGACTGTTAATCGTCATAATTGTCGGTATTGGTCTGATGAAAACCCGCACTTATTCCATGAAGTTCACACTTAACATCCTAAAAAATAAATTGTCTGGGCTGGAATTTATGGCGATTGTGTTGTTGGCCTTTTTTCTACCAGGAAATCTAACAGGACAAATGTTCTTGCAATTGTTAGAAGACACTGTCGATCTCGCATTGACAGAAATTGTTGAACATAATGGCCGTTACAATGCGAATGAGTTGACATTTCAACAAGATGGGGCACCTTTTCACTCTGCTTTTGCTGTTCGTCAGTATTTGAATGAAACGTTTCCTGGCAGATGGATCAGACGAAGAGGACCAGTGGAGTGGCTTGCAAGGTCATCAGATTTAAGCCCGTGAGATTTTTTCCTGTGGGATAACTTAAAGAGTAAAATTTATTAAACTTAACCAGAATCTCTAAATGATTTACGTCAACGAATCATTGATACATGTCGGAACATTACACCGCAATGCTTCAGAACGTCCGAAATCGTTTTGAACAAAACCTGTACGACTACATGGAAGCAGGAGGCCAACATTTTGAACACTTGTAAAATTAAAAAGTAAGTGAGTAAAATCGAAGGAAAATTTTAAATGTAAATGTTCTCGTTGTTTGAATTCATCCCCCCTCTCCCCCTTCGTAGGGTTACCTTTGCCAAAAACTAAAAGCTGTCCTTAGAAAGAAAGACATTTTCCAAAAAAATTGGCATTAAAAAATTTAAAGATGATAAAACATTTTTTTTTCAATGTTGACTTGTTATTAAATTCAAAATTACTTTCTCGAAAACTACTGCATCAAATTCAAAAAACTATGAAGCTTTGAAAAGAGGATTCGATAATCTTTAAAATGAGGTATCAGTCGACCCCTTTCCCACTTAAAAATTTGGGAGTGGAGTTCACCCCCCTAGGGGGTTGAAGTGACAGGGTTAAAATTAAGCCCAAAATGTGTCCCCCTCGAAATAAAAATCAACGGGTCCGAGCGATTTTTTCCTACTAACCATAGATATGAGAAATCGGCCTTGTTTCGTTTACATTGGCCCACTCTGTATCTTAGTTATACTGTGCTGTAATTAAGAAAAAATTGTTTATTATAAGACAATTCTAAAAAGGTGGGTTATATAACTTTCTTTCCTTTTAATATGTTTGTTTCTGCTTACAGCGTATTTTTAAAAATTCAACATTCTTTTCTAAAAAATAATAAAAATCCCAACAAGCCTTAAATCGTACGGCAAGTATGTTTAAATTCTACCGGAACTGCTCAACAATTTCCCAATTTACTCGTTCTTTTTGATATCTTTGACCATTTTTAGGATGGCTTTCTTATATTTTCTAGAAAATATGAAATTGTGTACTTTTGACCTGGAATTCTGGAGAATTGGTAGGAAAATTATTTAAATTGAAACGTCAGATCAGTTTTTTGATGGAAATTTTTTCCTCAAAAAAAAAAAAAATTGAACGCTCTCTAAGGATAAATTCAACATATTTCAAAACCATTGACACCATACATACATTAAACTGTATGTTCCGTTTATATGACAACAAATGAGAAATGTTCAAAAACACAAAAAATCAATGTTCTATCAAAGACCAGCACTTTTAACTATTGTCAATACAACATACTGATAGAAGAAAATTATATTACATAATAATAACCTTGTTAACAAAAAAAATAAGACGCCTTTAAAAACAAAACAATAGATAAGGTGTTTCATAAGAAAAACCTCAATTTTACGTCGTACATCTCTTGTTTCAACTTAAATAATTTTTCTTAGAATTCTTTTAGATTCTAAGAGAAAAAATACACAAGATGACTTTCTTTAATGTGAGAAAAGCACAAATATGACCCTGTTTAAGTCATCTTTAGATAACTTTGTACCAAACAACAATTAATATTTTTAATTTACCGTAATTATTTTATCTCTTCATATGGTTCTCTGTTTTTGGTCTGCAGGGTAAAAATAACTTATAAATACAGCTCACTGCTATTCAATCAATAGGCGATGCGTACAGCACAAAAATCATCTTCCGCTAGCACAGCTAATAAATAAAACATTTTGCTGTTATTTTCTATCCTTGCTTTAAGCAAAACGGACTTTTTTCTTTAAAGTAGTTTTAAATTTTTTAGTTACAAATTGTCTTGTATAAACTTGAAAATTTTAAGGTTTTGGTTTTATTTCACTTTAGTTATTTTAGTTTTTGGGTAATAATCATGGTATATTTACCTTTAAATAAATTGTAATGAATTTAAATACCTTTTTCTTTTAACCAAACAAAAAATATTACTAAGATATTAAAACGGATAAACAGAAAATACATCTTGTAACGGTTCTTTTTTCCGTTACAATATAATGTATGAAAATCAGCCTTTACAATATTTGTCATTTCTTTTAAATTTCAAATAAATCAATGGTCAGTAAATATGTTTATTTTTCCTATATGTTTGCTTAATTACCAGTATTTAAAAACATTTTACGATTATAATTTAGATAAATAGATTCTGCTATATAGTTTGCCCTACAAGTAAAGTGGGTTGTTATAATTGTTAAGTTAAATTTAGCTTAGTGAAAGCTGTTTTTTAAATATTTGTCATTAGAAATGCTTCTTTACAGAATTGAAACAAACTAAGTAGTTAAAATTGGGCAATAATTTAATGTAAATTGGAATATAAGTCATAGTTTAATTTGTGTAAAATTTTAATTAAGGCGGTATTTTGGCTTTAAAAGATTTTGTTCCTAAAACCGTATCAATAGGATGCTAACTTTAGTTAAAACTTTCCATAAAATTCAATGATTTACTAATGGTTTGGATTTTTTTAAAAA
>JAHBCN010027192.1:0-10277 GCA_019359885.1 Listronotus oregonensis | reverse complement strand
CTTCTTTTGTTTTCGAACTGCCTGTGTAGATGTTGATCACACCTGCCACGTTTGTGTTTGATTCTCCTTTGAGGTCAATTTTGTAGGGTTTGTTTAAAACAAAACTTGGCGCAATAGAGTCCACTTTCGCCTGCAGTAGTGAAAGCGAACCTATCGCCTCACTCCAAAAATGACGTCTCTGTGCGCCAACTCCTACGTCAGGCATTATACCAACAGTACGAAGGCGCAAAATAGACGTCAAAACAACCTTCTTGACGAAATGTCAAGGGGTATGAGGTTTAGGATTACCTCCATGGCCCTAATTGGTGATGTTCTCATGGCTCCGATGGTGTTGAGACAAGCCATTTTCTGTACTTGTTCTAGTTTTCGGATGGCAGTCGTCTGCTAGGCTTTCTATTCCCGGATCTGCCTATGGTCCGGCGACACTGCTCTTTTCTCTAAGTGGGAGTTCCATGTTAGCTTACTATAGGAAAGGCTTATGTATTATCTGAATGCTTTGAAGATAATTTAGAATGATTGACTGCATAGAACCATTATATTGTCTTCTTTCCTCATAATATTATATAGTTTATTATTATTCTTTGTTAATTTCATAGTTTTATTTTATTTTTCCTTGTCGAAAAAATGTATAATCTCTTATGACAATAAAGAAATATATTATTATTATGATTGTGTTTATTTTGCACATCCCTATTTTTGGATATTCTGTGTACATTAACGGCAATTAAATCTTGGGCAATTCTCTTTCCCTTTCGTAGAATAGGCTTATCCTTTACAATATAAATTCTTTGAAAAAAAAAAAAACAGGTGTCCGTTGTCAGTCGCATATTTTTCATGGATCAAAAAATATTAATTATTCATTATATTGAGCAGAGAGGTTGGCCAAAAAGGGATGTGGTGGAAGAGCTTAACATCCCAGAAAGTACTATTCATTTTGTTAAAAAAAAATGGCAGAAAACACACTCCTTTGAGAGAAGAGCTGGTAGTGATCGCCCCAACCTATCGAATCAAGAACAAGACAATAATTTAGTTAACGTTTTGAGAAACCAACCATTTAAATCTGTAGATACAGCAAAAACGGAAAGCAATTGCCCAGGATCGGTTAGAACGGCACGGCGAAGAATAAGGCAAATATCAGAATTGCGCTGCCAACCGGCAGCCTTAAAACCGTTTTTGACAAATGCAAATAAAGCAACGCATTGGATTTGCTCTACAATTTTACTTAAAACCTCCGATTTTTTGGGAAAATATAATATTCACTGATAAAAAAGTGTTTAAGTCGAGCTACAATGGGATAGTTAAGGTATACAGGCCTCAAGGAACACGATTTGATGAAAAATATTCCCAAATGGACAGAAGTAGGGGGTGATTTTCGGTAAAGTTTGGGGTGTTAGTGCAAAGGACTTGGTGTATGTTATTTTATCGAAGGAAGGTTCAATGCGGAGGTATATATATATATATATATATATATATATATATATATATATATATATATATATATATATATATATATATATATATATATATATATATATATATATATATATATATATATATATATATATATATATATATATATATATATATATTAGTGACAGCAGCAAGACCAAGACCAAGACCAAGACCGGGCTAGTCTTGGTCTTGGTCTTGGTCTTGCACCACCCGGTCTTTGTCTTGGTCTTGCTGCAAGAGTCTTGCTGGTCTTGCTTTTTTTGGTCGTAATAATTTAAATTAAGCAATCTTAGATAAAATATATATTTTTTTAATACTTACAAATAAATAAAGATGAAGACTATATTTTTTGCTTTAAAATTTTAAAATATACCAATTTTAACCTTACATGTACATTTAAATTATTTGATTAAAAAGGATATTTTAAATGTAGGGGTTTATTTATTTATAGCGCTTCATTTTAGTGATAGGCATTATTTAAATTTTCTTTGAAGAAGCATATAAAATTACAATACTGAGTTCTCTGAGGGCAGAAAAAAATCTTTTAATTTCAACCAGATGTGAAATTTCCATGAAAATGATTCTGATATGTAAACATTGGTTTCTAATTTAAAAAAAGGTATTTAGAAAGCTTTTCAGTTCAAATAAACTTTCTATGTTCAAATTAGTGAAACATTTGCCGTACAAAGTTTGTACAAATACTTTATAAACATTCTGCATATACAAGGTGGCTCGATAGTGCGACAAAGATCTAAACCGTTCATAATGGTAAAAAACTTAGTATACAAAAATTATAGAAAAAAGGGCGTGAAATGTAAAATTATCTCTATTTCAGAATTTTCCAAAAAATTCACTACCACTCAAGAAAACTTTCTCATTTTTAGCTTTTAATCTAAAATAGAAAATTTATAGCAAAAAATTAATTTAAAAAAATCGCTTCCCTGTATATTATGCTGGAAATTCTTGAACTATCATATAGGTACAATGTCGACGTAGATGGTTTTTTATATATCATTTTCGGTTTTGACAAAAGTGACGTCATCATTAAACTTTTGGCATTGTTTTGACTTTTCCGTCTAAACCGGAAGTGAAATTTAAAATCCATTTATATAAAAAGTATTCCTATATAAAATGACAAATATATTTTTTATTAAACCATCACTTTTACATTTATATCTTAGTTTAAAGGAGCAATCTAATGATGCCACTTCTTACAGTGTGGCACAAAAATAATGTTTTCCTGGATTTTGGAAATTTTTGATTCAGTAAGTGGCATCACTAGATACCTAATTAAAATAAAAACATTAGGAATAGGTAAGTAATTTTCAGCTTCTATAACTTTTGTACTCTTAGTTTTTCTCTGTCGTAAACGGTTTTGGAGATATCGAGCTTTATTATTTTAAAAACATGTTACTAAATCTACTAGTTATCGTTTTTAGATAATTTTATTAAAAAATGAAGTGATCGATTTAATTATTATTTTATTAAAAAAACCTGTTACTCATAAAATAATCGCCTTTTTAGGCAGTTCTCGACACATTTTTTGTCCTGTCTGTATGAAATACCTCTGTATATTGAATATAAAAATTGAATATTAAAATTTAAAAAAAAGTGACAAAAGTGCAAGAGTCTTGCAGGTCGGTCTTGGTTTTGCGTAGTCTTGCACCCCTCGGTCTTGGTCTTGCTGAAGACCAAGACCAAGACCTCTCACTCATCACTAATATATATATATATATATATATATATATATATATATATATATATATATATATATATATATATATATATATATATATATATATATATATATATATATATATATATATATATATATATATATATATATATATATATATATATATATATATATATAGATCTACTACAGAATATCATGCTTCCGTCTGTACTAAATCGATTTTCGGACAGAAATTTTATCTTTAGTAAGATTGTCCCGTTCCTACGGCCCGGTAAGTCGATGGAATGGAAGAGCAGCGTATCAGGGGTTTACCGTGGCCCGCACATAGTCCGGATTTAAATGTTATGGAAAATGTTTGGGGCTTATTAGTTAAAAAAATAAATATGGAAAATAAGTTTGGGCCGCAAAATGTAAACGAACTTAAGGATAAAATTTTAGAGGCGTCAAATGAGTTACGAGGAAATCCGGACTACGCCCGGGCTTTGATCCATTCGATGTCTGGAAGGTTAGAAAAAAACGGGGCCGCAATAAAATATTTAATTTGTTTGGAAGAATATTTAAGTGTGTTTAAATTTATTAAATTGTTCATTAATTTATTAATTTGTTAGTTTTTATAGTATATAAATATTTTCTTTTACCTTTTGCTTTATTTATAGAAATTAAAAGTAAAACAAGGTAAAAAAGATCGATTTACAAAAGTTGGCAGAAAAGTCAACATTTGACAAATTGTTTGCCCACGATTTAATGGCCGTCACTGTACGTTACTAATAATAATTTAGGTCTCTTATTGATAGTTTTTTTACATAATCTTAAAAAATTTTCAAATTATTCAATCAGAGTAGTTTCATATTCCTGGAAACATTATATCACACTGTATATCATGTAATAAACAAATGGCAATAATTTATTACCATAAATACGTGTGTATCCAGCAAATGGTATACCAACAGTTTCTGTACCCTTCACTAAACCACTGCCTATTAAACATAAGTTATTCGACATCTAACAAGGACATTAATAACAGATATTAATAGGGGCCTATGGGGAATGAAAGCTACTGCACACCAGTGTATGTTGCCAAATTTAAATATACTTCAACACCACCGGATGGCCGTGACTGATCTTTTAGGGGAAGAAATTGTATTGTTATCGACAACAATAAGGCCTATTTTCTTTTTTGTCATATAATCTGTAAAGAATGTGGTTTATTGGACATATTTTACTTTATTACCGTGGACTATTTTAATATACATAGTAGTGTTGCCAGATTTTTTTTAGCCTGTAAGTGACAAATGCTCAATTGGTACAAAGGGAGGAATTTAATTTTTTTTTTTAACCAGGGACTAATTAAAAACGAGGATATTTTTTGTGATTTATTGCCCTTTCTTTTATTTAAATAAAAATGGTGTAAGTTTTAACATGTTTTTATTTGATATAACATACTTAAAAAAATCAATCCAATCATAGTATTTTTTTTATCTTTATGACAGCTCGCTAAGGATTACTATATACATATATACTATATATTATACATACACATTAATATTCCTAAGTACCAGAGTACCGTGAGTGTCGGATTTTGTAATGTTTAACACATTCTTTCCCCAGTTTCGTCAACGAGCTCCATCACGCTGGAACCCGCTTTAAAAAATGTCTTTTTTTTTTTAAATTTTATTTTAAAATACAAACGATGCTAATGAATGTAGTAAACTCAATTTTTTGTAGTTTTAATAATTAGCCCGAAAAAAATATAAATACATTTCTAAGCAGTAATTATTGCAAATAATGTAATTGCTACTAGTGAGATTAATGCCCAATCGTTTGTAGTTTTTTGTAGTAAGAAAAAAAAAAAATTACTTGATGCAAGTACACAAAATATCGCATATTACCAAAAATAATGGAGACACAAAAAAGTGCGGCCTGTATTTAAAAACTACAAACGATGCTAATAAATGTAGTAAACTCAATTTTTTTTAGTTCTAATAATTAGACCGAAAAAAATATAAATACATTTTTGAGCAGCAATTATTCCAAATAATGTAATTGCTACTAGTGAGATTAATGCTCAATCGTTTGTAGTTTTTTATTCTAACAAAAAAACATTTTTACTTGATGCGAGTACACAAAATATCGCATATTACGAAAAATAATAAAGGCATAAAAAAGTGCAACATGTGCTCAAAAACTAAAAACGACGCTAATGAATGTAGTAAACTCAATTTTTTTGTAGTATCAATAAACTACAAACGATTGAGCAATAATCTCACTAGTAGCAATTACATTATTTGCAATAATTACTGCTTAGAAATGTATTTATATTTTTTTTGGTCTAATTATTAAAACTTCAAAAAAATTAAGATAGTGTAAACGTGGTCCTCTGGATGGTGTTTAGAGACCTCGATAATCGCAGCGTAACAAATTCGGGCTCATTTCCATCATTATTTACCTAGTTATACATTTTTCATAATTCCAAACTTTAAAATGCATTTCGAATATAACTTTTTCTAATGCACAAATGCAGTTTCTCATTTCTCATTAATTAAATCTGTTCACAAAGTTTGTACATGTTAATATGAATCAAATGCAAAAAACCGCATTCAAATTCATATTACTGTACAAAAAATCGATAGTGCATTACTTCGTTTCCTCGACTATGAGCAGGCTCAGTCTTTATATCCCGGAACCAGAACCGCAGCGGTTTCATTATATAAAAACTATTTTGGCGTGTACCCAACAAGAATTAAAAAAAAAAAAAATAGCAGAGTTTACTAAGCCAAATGGGCAACTAAAATATAACAGCAAACTAACACATATACCATCTTTGGAAAAGTGCGTAGAACAAAATAAAACCAAGTCTGTAAAAAAAGTTAGCTTTTCTATGTTATATGTATGGAAAAGCCTTTAAAAATTGGTCATTTTTCTTTTTGATTTAACTGTGATACTGTCAACGGGACTTGTGTAAAGAATCGAAAAACAAACAAAATGTTTTTTTCGAAAACCTTATCGATGTATTTTTCGCAAAAAAATCGGAAAACTCGCTACTTTAAAAGATTTATAACTTGAACCATTATTAAGTTAAAAGACTGATCTTCCAAAAAATAATTGTTTATAAGATGTTCTTCAAATGTGTTAAAGGCGAACGCTGTCCGACCAGTAGTTTTTTTTTTAAATCAAGGATTAAACATTTTGCATCGATTTTTTGGACGATTCAAAGTATTAAGTTTAGTTGTCCGATTTAAATTTAGTAATAATCCAGAAAACGAACCATTTTGCCTCGCAATTTTTTCAAAATGTATGGAACGACTTGAAATTTTGACAGTAGGCAGGGAATAGTCCAAGGATCAAAATCTATATCACGCCGAAGGGCCTTTACCTTGGGGGTGGTTGCCAAACCATCTCGGAGGTGATTTTTTTTTACATTTTGACTACAGGAATCTATAGAAAAATAATTTTTTTAGCAAAAAATGTTTTATTTTTTTGTGAAATGCAGACTTTTTGAGTTATTCGCGATTGAAAATCGGAGTTTTTCGTCGAAAAAAACCAACGTTTTTAATCAGTTTTTGCAAATAACTCGATAAGTATGCATTTTATCAAAAAAACTGTAAATAACCAAATTGTAGCTTTTAAAAAACCAAATAATATATATTTTTTTGGAATTGCTGTGGGACCAATACAAACCAAGTTGTGGTTTGTTAAAGGTTAGCTGTTATTCATCAAACACAAACTTTCAGGAAAACTAATAATAACTTTTTTACAGCATTTGTAAAAACATTTCTTTTTTTTAAACTGGTATGTATAATAAAAGTTGAGCGAGTTATGATTAAAATAAGGTTAGACCAAAATTTTTGAGTGCAAAAATCTTTGAATACAACTCTAATTAACATTCTTATTAAAATGAGTCGTTCCCTCTTTTTCAATTTTCTTTTTCTATATATCATAAATACATTCTAAAAATTTAACCGATTTAAATTGCTTAGTTTAAAAAAAAATGGAGCCGCAAGTGAAAATCATATTTTAGAATTTTAATAAAAATGACCTTTTTTTATAAATAACTCGAAAATTAAGGAGGATACGTAAAAATTACTAAGATATCAAATTGTGGCTTTTAAAATTACAAATATTTTACTTTTTTAAAATTTAATTTTTAACGGAAATTAAGTGAGATATAAACGTTTAAAACATGTATCTATAGGCTAGCACTACCTTGTTTCAGCCCTTTAAACTCGCTCCTTTAAAAAAGTCAGGGTTTTAAACAGTTTTAATATATAGCTCTTGAAAAAAACACAACAAAAACTGAAGAAGTTACGCTTAAAAAAACAATTTTTTCTTTAAAGCGATTTGATGCTTTTTTTAATCCGCGGTTTTTACTTTTTTTGCATTGTAAAATTGTAAGGGGTGGGTTTTTGAGGATTAAAAAATTACAAAATTAAATTAGTATAAGTCTGTCTCAAAGTATACCGTGTTAGCTCTTGCTTTCATTTATGGACATCAATAAAACTGCGGATCGGTAGGTATTAAAGGACAGAACATTAGGGACGGACTTTAATAATATAAAGATTTCTAATTTATTGTTTATTTAGGTTAGTATAATCTTAAAATTATATTAAGAAATTAAATATATGCAAAGTTTTAATAAATTTATAAGTGCATTATCTACACATAATTACATTTTTAATCTAAATATCTAAATCTTATTCTGTTTCACTATCAGAGTCATCATTGAGATTAATTACAATAGGATTTATGTTGTTTTGGATAGAAATGTAAGAGTCCTCAATTTTTATAATGTGCGGTAGTGAATTTTTCCAGCTTTCAACTGGTATGTAATGTTAGTAATTACATTTTTTATCAAATTTCTAACACTGGGACTTAAAGTAGGTGTAACATTTTCTGCTCTGATCTTTGATTTTACTTGGTTCCACAAATGCTCTATGGGGTTAAACATACAGTGATACGGAGGAAGCCGTAAGACAGTATGCCCAGCCTGTTCAGCCAAATTATCACATACATATTGTTTTTTAATTGCATATTTTTAGGACTTGAAAGATGGTTTTTGTGTAACTGAATTTAAAATAAATATAATTTTCTGACAAATATTCCTGGATTTCAGTTTTTGAACTTGATGAAGCTGGTGCTTTGTGTAGCAGACGGCTGTAGTAGCTTGCGTTATCCATGACAATAACACTGTTGTTTGAAATATTTTTTAAAAGATAATTTTGAAACCAGTTTTCAAAAAGTTTTGCACTTGTATCCTCATGATAATTCAAGCTAAATATTCTTTGCAGACAACAGCAAGCAGTTTGGGACAAATCCGTCTTCTGAACCAGCGTGTATTATGGTAATGCGTTTTCCTTTATTTGAAGGTGCTTTCGTCTAACAGTTTTGACTGGAATCAACCCATCCTTTGGATACTGTGTCGTGTTTATCGAATCATGTTTCATCAAGGTAAATTATGGATCTGTTTCAACCTATATCTTTTAATTTCTTGAAGGTAATTAAATCTCCAGTAGTAATCTGTGCGATTCCACTACTTGCCTTTGTCCATTTTGCGGTATTTAAATCCCATTTTACAAACAACTCCATGGAGGGTGGCACGGCTAATATTTATATTGGTTTCGTCTTCGTTTAGCTTTTTTTCAGTTTATTCAAGGTAGGAATAACTCCGCTTTCATAAAGACAATATATTTTCCTTCTTATTAGGTCCTGATCACTATTGTCTATACGGTGAGATTGAAAATCACTACGTTTTTTCTTTGTTCAATTCTTCACTAATAATAATATCCCTTATCGATGATATTGTATGTTTCTTTTAAAGCTTCTTGTTTAATCAGACCTCTACTAATTAAAGCTTCATACACATTTTTCACAATCTGTTTTGCATCTAATGACAAATGATTTCCACGCGACATAGTTATATTCTCGTAAAACAACTTTTCCGAAACGCACAGTAAAAACGGTTATTCAACACTGCCACTAAAATATTAGCCAAAATATTTATATGCCTAATGGTTAATACTCAAGAAATATCTGGCCCACCTGCCCTTATGAACAAATGGGTTTACCCAATAACAATAGGTAATAAAATCGTTAAAGGTTTATTGGGGTATGGTCCGTCAAAAGCCATGACGATATACTTTGAGACAGGCTATAATCATTTTGAGCAGTCACATTTTTTAATTATAACTCTGTGACAATATGTTAATTTTTCCAGGGTAAACAATAATTTTCAAGGGTTGAAATATATTAAAAAAGGTTTTAAAGAGTTAAATACTTATTTTTAAATTTATATGAGCCTAATTTTATGAGACTCAAGCTTTAATATAAAAGTTTTGAAGGTTTTTGCAATAAGGGTAGTTTTCACCCTAAAAAATAAAAAGCTACCTTCAGCATAATGAAGATTTTAAAGAGGAAGGTAAGTTAAGCTTAAACCCAAATTTTCATGCAAAACACTATAATAACATATTAATTTTTAGGGTAAATATATTTTTTTATTCATAATAAAGGTTGATTTTTAAGGGCTCAAATATTTCAAATAATGGTTTAAAGAAACAAAATACTACTTTTTTAACTTGTTTGAGTCAAATTTTACTCAAATTAAGCTCTTATGTTTGGTATTAGAGGTTTTAGCAATAAAGGGTAGTTTTTACCCCTAAAAAATAAAGAGCGCCCATCGGCATAGATTTTGAAGAGAAGGGTAGTTAAGCTTAATTCTAAGTTTTCATGCAAATCTATGCATTTTAAAAAAGTTGGGAGGTTTTGCACTTTTTCAGCTTCGTTTTCTGGACTATAAACGGATAAGTAAACTTGAACTTTTATATATTAAATTACATACGTTTAAATTATATAAAAAATGCATCATTAAATTTTTTAAAAACGTTATAATATGTTTAGTCAAACCAATAAAATTTTTCAAAATATCAAATCCACTAAATAAATATTTCCTGTTCATTTTTTTTAACCTACTCATATTATTTTCGGGCAAAAGAGCAATTTATTTTGCGTTTTCACCCAGACCGACAAACTTTATAACCCTTACTAAGGGGCTCATAAAATACTCCCCCAGACGGGAAAAAACATTCCTCATCCGGTTATCGGTCCAACGCCCTAAAGCCCACCCGGCAAAGATAAA